>SJYC01053787.1:0-19623 GCA_006408675.1 Madoqua kirkii | reverse complement strand
ATCTTTTCATGTGTTTGTTAGCCATCCGTATGTCTTCTTTGGAGAAATGCCTGTTTAGATCTTTGGCCCATTTTTTGATTGGATCATTTGTTTTTCTGGAATTGAGGTGCATAAGTTGCTTGTATATCTTTGAGATTAGTTGTTTGTCAGTTGCTTCATTTGCTATTGTTTTCTCCCATTCAGAAGGCTGTCTTTTCACCTTACTTATAGTTTCCTTTGTTGTGCAGAAGCTTTTAATTTTAATTAGGTCCCATTTGTTTATTTTTGCTTTTATTTCCAGTATACTGGGAGGTGGATCATAGAGGATCCTGCTGTGATATATGTCCGAAAGTGTTTTGCCTATGTTCTCCTCTAAGAGTTTTATAGTTTCTGGTCTTACGTTTAGATCTTTAATCCATTTTGAGTTTATTTTTGTGTATGGTGTTAGAAAGTGTTCTAGTTTCATTCTTTTACAAGTGATTGACCAGTTTTCCCAGCACCACTTGTTAAAGAGATTGTCTTTTCTCCATTGTATATTCTTGTCTCCTTTGTCAAAGATAAGATGTCCATAGGAATGTGGATTTATCTCTTGGCTTTCTATTTTGTTTCATTGATCTATATTTCTGTCTTTGTGCCAGTACCATACTGTCTTGATGACTATGGCTTTATAGTAGAGACTCAAGTCAGGCAGGTTGATTCCTCCAGTTCCATTCTTCTTTCTCAAGATTGCTTTGGCTATTCGAGGTTTTTTTGTATTTCCATACAAATTGTGAAATTATTTGTTTCAGTTCTCTGAAAAATATCATTGGTAGCTTGAGAGGGATTGCATTGAATCTATAGATTGCTTTGGGTAGTATACTCATTTTCACTATATTGAGTCTTCCAATCCATGTATTTCTCCATGTATTAGTGTCCTCTTTGATTTCTTTCACCAGTATTTTATAGTTTTCTATATATAAGTCTTTAGTTTCTTTTAGGTAGATATATTCCTAAGTACTTTATTTTTTTGTTGTTGCAATGGTGAATGGAATTGTTTCCTTAATTTCTCTTTCTGTTTTCTCATTGTCAATGTATAGGAATGCAAGGGATTTCTGTGTGTTGATTTTATATCCTGCAATTTTACTATATTCATTGATTAGCTCTAGTAATTTTCTGATGAAGTCTTTAGGGCTTTCTATGTAGAGGATCATGTCATCTGCAAACATTGAGAGTTTTCTTTCTTCTTTCCCAGTCTGGATTTCTTTTATTTCTTTTTCTGCTCTGATTGCTGTAGTCAAAACTTCCAAAACTATGTTGAATAGTAGCGGTGAGAGTAGGCACCCTTGTCTTGTTCCAGACTTTAGAGGAAATATCTTCAATTTTTCACCATTGAGGATAATGTTTAAAGCCTGAATTTTAAAGTAAAACCTAACTCCCTTCAAGAATTCAGTAAGCAATAGTCATCCAACAGAATGTGTTTTAACACTTTCTGAGTCATATCAAACCTAATCTTATTATTCTATGTTTTTCATGCTTGTAGACAAACACTATGACAAATGCTATAACTTGAAGGTTGTGCCAAAGGAAGAGGGCTGCCCCATTTACAGGTTTGGGTACAGATAGTGGATGCCTGGTAAGCACTGTGTACTTGCAGCACAGAAGTAGACAGCTGAGTCTCCAGGTTCAGTGGTTGTGATGTGCAGGGAGAGATGTTTGGCAGTCTTATTCAATAAAACAGTCAGTCTTTGGCCTTCATTTTTACCCATATTTGAACGAATGTCTATAAGGAGCTGGAGACCTTTTCCAGGTTCTTGCTTATACCAAGGGAAGTAGCTTGAGGTAACATCTGCATAAGTACAGGTGATAAAACAGCTGTTTCCCTCCTGGACACTCAGGGTGGAAGGACTCTGCTCTACCTCTTTTCCAAGGCTGACACCTATAGAGAAAGCAGAAGTCAGAGAAAGGAGACGGTTGTCAAATTATTTAGCTCTAGAGTTTACTTTTCCTTTTCTACAATAACTAGAAGAAACCTGAATAAAGCCAGTCTTGGAATCTAAAGAATATCTACTAATACACTCTATTTCCCTTAAACCCTCAACTCACAGTCCAGCTGCAGCCACAAGAACACGATTAAAGCTCCAATGGGTGTCTTCATTGTTTTTCCCATTTAAGATCAATTGTGGATCTGCAGTCTCCAGCCAGGAGAGCTGCTTTTGTTACCAAGTGATCCCTTCTTTTCTCTAGTGGTTTCTTTCATTGTCTACCCAGCCAATAAGAAAAAGGCTCTGCTTCTGCCCCAAGCCTACCTATCCATTCAGAACCCACTCACATGAACCCTCCACATGTTCTGATCAGCAGAGGTGCACCGCCATCTGGTGGTCACATCTCTAACTACTGCACTCTCTGGTTAAATATCTTTCTCATACCTGTGCCTATGAGGGACCCTGAGGCATAAAAACAACAAAGATCAAACAAATTATGTCTTAGATTGAAAACTTTAAGGCACAGTAAGAATGTAGAGATTAACATTTAAATCTCTGCACAGGATTGAGTCACTGTTAATAAGTTGGAAGAAGGTAAATGTTGTTGCCATTTATTCAGGTTTGAAATCAGGAAAACACCATCATTTACTCTCTCAAACAGAGAAAATGTAAAATCTTCCTTTTCACCCAAATCTAACATTCCCATTTGTCTGTAATGGAGAAAAAACTTTGTGAAAGGAATATGAAAATCAAAGAGCAGAGAAGATCATTTGATATTTCAAAGATCTACTAACTCAATCTCTGCTCCTTAAGCTGGTCCTGCCCATGACCTTGCTATTCCCAGAGAATTGACAGTACCATCAGTCAAACTGTGGAAACTTCCTTCAACAAAGATTGTGATGAGAAACCCCACTACTTTGGCCACTTGATGTGAAGAGCTGACTCATTTGAAAAGACCCTGATGCTGAGAAAGATTGAGGGCAGGAGGAGAAGGAGGATGAAATGGTTGAATGGCATCACCAACTCAATGGACATGGGTTTGGGTGGACTCCGGGAGTTGGTAATGGATAGGGAGGCCTGGCATGCTGCGGTTCATGGAGTAGCAAAGAGTTGGACACGACTGAGCGACTGACCTGAACTGACTAAAAGGACCAAATCGCAATGATAGGGTACAGGAGGAAGTTCTACGAGTTAGGAAACAGTTCAACCTGTAGATTATGTCGATTTACAATGAGATTCGGACATTCTTTAAGAAATCTATTCCTATTGCTTCAGTTCAGTTCAGTTCAGTCACTCAGTTGTGTCTGACTCTTTGCGACCCCATGAATCGCAGCACGCCAGGCCTCTCTGTTCATTACCATCTCTCGGAGTTCACTCAGACTCACGTCCATTGAGTCCATGATGCCATCCAGCCATCTCATCCTCGATTGTCCCCTTCTCCTCCTGCCCCCAATCCCTTCCAGCATCAGAGACTTTTCCAATGAGTCAACTCTTCCCATGAGGTGGCCAAAGGACTGGAGTTTCAGCTTTAGCATCATTCCTTCCAAAAAATTTCCCAGGGTTGATCTCCTTCAGAATGGACTGGTTGGATCTCCTTGCAGTCCAAGGGACTCTCAAGAGTCTTCTCCAACACCACAGTTCAAAAGCATCAGTTTTTCGGTGCTCAGCCTTCTTCACAGTCCAACTCTCACATCCATACATGACCACAGGAAAAACCATAGCCTTGACTAGACGGACCTTAGTTGGCAAAGTAATGTCTCTGCTTTTGAATATACTATCTAGGTTGGTCATAACTTTTCTTCTAAGGACTAAGCGTCTTCTAATTTCATGGCTTCAGTCACCATCTGCAGTGATTTTGAATGTAGATTATATTCTGCAAAGTATTGAGAGAAAGTAAAAATCTTCATAAAACATCAGGCTGCAGATTCAGAAAATAACCACATGTAAATTTATACTACAGATGCTTTTACTCTCTGATATCAAAAGGTATGAAAGTGAAAGTTGCTCAGTCATGTCCAACTCTTATAACCCTAGAGTCCATGGAATTCTCCAGGCCAGAATACTGGAGCGAGTAGCCATTCCCTTCCCCAGGGGATCTTCCCAACCCAGGAATCAAACCCAGGTCTCCCACATTGCAGGCAGATTCTTTACCAGCTGAGCTACCAGGGAAGCCCATCAAAAGGCATGGCCTAGCCTAAATGCGATGACTAACTTACATCTTAATGAAATATCCTCTAAAATATATACCAACTCTCAGGGCATGAATCTACTGTCTTGGCTATTGCTGGCTCAGTTTCCAGACTCTATCATTTTTCTCCCAAACTGCACTACAGTTTTCTTTCCCCAAGACCTTAAGAAAGTTTCTTCAATTCTGTAAACTTCCAGAATTATCTCCCTCTCCTTTGTCATCTACTTTAATAACTTGGCATTTTCCAATTGCCTCTGTAAGGAAAAAACAAAACAAAACTAAGGAACCCTAAATATTGCCTGTGTTTACTATGGTAGTAGTACAAATAGGTAACTGACCCAAGGAGGTTAGGTAAAAATAACTGACCATGAAAAGTGAAACCAAGATTAACTCATTTATAAAAGTGAAAGCCCTTTTTGTGATCTGTACTCACTGGTCTTCTGGAGGTATGAAGACTAAATATAATCCCTCGTTCACATTTGCACCCTTAAAGATTTAAGCACAGCTAAGATAAAGAATCAGAAATCAACACAAATTTGTATGTAAATATAAATGTGTGTTTTTACATATATAAACTGTTTCCATTCCAAAGTGAAAGTAACTCAGTCATGTCTGACTCTTTGTGATCCCCATGGACTGTAGCCCACCAGGCTTCTCTGTCCATGGGATTCTCCAGACAAGAATATTGGAATGGGTAGCTGTTCCCTTCTCCAGGGGATCTTCCCCACCCAGGTTTCAAATCCGGGTCTCCTGCACTGTAGACAGATTCTTTACCATCTGAGCTACCAGACATCCTCTATTCTTTCAATCATCCTTCATAGGATATAATTCCCAAATAATTTATAGGGAGATTTGTCCTTTTCTAGGAGACAGAGAGTGGAGAAGGCAATGGCAACTGACTCCAGTACTCTTGCCTGGAAAATCCCACAGACAGCAGAGCCTGGTGGGCTGCCATCTATGGGGTCGCACAGAGTCAGACACAACTGAAGCGACTTAGCAGCAGCAGCAGCAGCAAGAGACAAACAGACTTTAGGTCAGCATTTTCCCTTTCAAGTTATGGTATCCAGGACAGAATAGTATAGTTTGAATAGGCTCTGCTCAGCACAGTGTTCCACATATTAAAGTTTAGTACAGGCACAGCCATCCCCTGGGCAAAATTTACTGCCTCAAAAATATTTCATTGAACATTGCCTGACTTACCATAAAAAGATGTGATCTTAGAAGGTTTTTCTAGTATCTTCATGGACTGTCAAGCAGAATGAGGACAATATTTATTCCCCCGTGGTCTTCAGGTCCAATAATCATTTTTATAACAATGTATTAGTGATGCTCTATAGTTATATCTGGCCTGCAAGAAATCCCCCTGAAATAATGAATATAGCTGCTGTTTCTAGGAAAGTCCTTAAAATACATCTGAGTGTTGAGATGGCACATTTACTTTTGACTTTATTACTACAGAAGCCTGTGAAGGGTGGACTGGTCTGCTGGTAACAACAAAGGCTCAACTTGAGGCTCCTTTCTTGCCCTAAGTGTCAAATATTTATATAAATTGGGATTCTTCATACAGGTGGTCAAATAGATTGGACAGTAACTTTCCCATACCCAAACCTACAGTGACCTAAATGGCTGGTCTTACATTAGTTTCTCTTTGTTCAGAAATATGGCCCTACTGGAAGAAAACAGGGGGAAAGATGCTAAAGAATAAGTGAGAAAAATCCAATTTCTTTCTTCTCTCAAATCAGTTAGTATCTAATTTTTTCTACTGTCACATTGGATTAGTTTTGTTTTGTAAAATGAAGTTGGATTAAAGAATTTCCAAAAGCTCTTCTTTTATACTATTTAATAAGGCAAATATTTATTGAGGACAGGTTATGAGCAATGTAGAGTGACATGAAAGTGGGGAGAAATAGCCTGCATCATGGAATCTCAAGACCATTTTCATATCCCCATGCAGTCTCGGGAGACTGAGGTTGTCACAAACAACACGGGGGTCTCTTCAGAAGCAGAGGCAGGGTCCTTGGGACCAGATCAGATCTGGGTTTTCACTTATGAGATCAATGACAGATCAAGGTGAACCTAAATCCAAGTAAAATGGAATAAAATGGGACTTCACTCACTGAGTATCAAGATCACCACACAGATGAGCCATAGATAAGCAGGGAACTTATCTCTAGAGATATATATATATTTTATTTTTTATCTATAACATATATTTCTTATTTAAAAAAGAAAGAAAGAAAGAAAGAAACTCAGTGACTTATGGAACCTGAAGGAGGTGGATGAACTCACTCATAGGTAAAGCAAAAAATTATTTCTCAATCAGCCTAACTGTATTCTGGCTTATAGCTCCCTCCTCCCAAGTCTGACTTACTTTGGTACTCAAGATTCCCAGGCAGGGATGGCTGTAAAATTTGAGGGACTCCATGCAAAATGAAAATCTGAAGCCCCTTGTTCAGAAAAACAGAAAAAAGTGACACTAAAAAATATATAAAGATCTTCAAAAATATTTTCTTACTTAAAAAAGGCAATAGAGTTTATGCATGCATGAGTGCTAAGTTACTTTAGTAATGTCTGACTCTTTGTGGCCCTATGGAATGTAACCCACCAGGTTCTTCTATCCATGGGCTTCTCCAGGGAAGAATACTGGACTGGATTGCCATGCCCTCCTCCAAGGGATCTTTCTCACCCAGGAACTGAACTCATGTGTCTAACATCCCCTGCATTAGTAGGCAGGGTTTTTTTTTATCCCTAGCACCATCTGGGAAGCCCAGTAGACTTTATAAAGAAAGTGAAAGTGAAGTCGCTCAATCATGTCCAACTCTTTGCAATCCCATGGACTGTAGCCTGTCAGGCTCCTCCGTCCATGGGATTTTCCAGGCAAGAGTATTGGAGAGGATTGCCATTTAATGATATTTTAAACAGCAACATAAATTTACAACTTGCAAAAATACTTTGGATCTTCAGTTCAGTTCACTTCAGTTGCTCAGTTGTGTCCAGCTCTTGCGACCCCACGAATTGCAGCATGCCAGGCCTCCTTGTCTATTACCAACTGCCAGAGTCTACTCAAATTCATGTTCATCAAGTCAGTGATGCCATCCAACCATCTCATCATCAGCCGTCCCCTTCTCCTCCTGCCCCTAATCCCTCCCAGCATCAAGGTTTTTTCCAATGAGTCAACTCTTCACATGAGGTGGCCAAAGTACTGGAGTTTCAGCTTTAGCATCAGTCTTTTTTTTTAAGAACCAAAAATCATTTTAATGAAAAATGTCACAGGAAATAAAGAAACACTTGAGCAAGCTACAAGAAAATAAAAATTCCACTGCTAGATGTGAAATTACTGATACAAATAGAGAAATTCTTTAAGGTTACTCTTTTTCTTTTGCAATAGATATTTCAGGAGGAGGGCAGAATTCCAATGAACACCCAGGACTGATCTCCTTTAGGATGGACTGGTTGGATCTCCTTGCAGTCCAAGGGACTCTCAAGAGTCTTCTCCAACACCACAGTTCAAAAGCATCAATTCTCCTGTGCTCAGCTTTCTTCACAGTCCAAGTCTCACATCCATACATGACCACAGGAAAAACCATAGCCTTGACTAGATGGATCTTTGTTGGCAAAGTAATGTCTATGCTTTTTAATATGCTACCTAGGTTAGTCATAACTTTTCTTACAAGGAGTAAGTGTCTTTTAATTTCATGGCTGCAATCACCATCTGCAGTGAATTAATAACAAATACTTTATTAATATAATATCTTGATAAGATTTACCTGGCTTGCTTTTCTGCAAATTAATTTACTAGGATATAAAAATTATAACTTTAACAACTTAATTTCAATTAATATAATTGAAAGCAATGTCAGTTGCTATTGGTAAATGCAAGATTGTAAACAAAACTTTTTAAATTTTTTAACTTTGAGAATATTTCTGTTGATGTAACTGATACTAGAGCTCTTGAGTATTTTGTATGCTGTAACAACATAATAAAATATCTGATAAATTAGCTATAAATTCTAGTAAATCCAGAGTTGATGTCTCCAGTGGAACAATTTTTGTAGAAACAGTTCTTCAAACCAATCAACTTCATGTAATTCTGAATTTAATGCCAAATATAAATTTATACAGGGACATTGTAATGTTTTCACTGACATTCTCTGTAACTTGTGGAGGGCATATAACACTAAAAGTGGCTTTGTAATTTATTTATAATTAAATGCTTATTTATGCATCATATCACTGTTTAATTATAGGGGAAGTGGGTACAAATTATTTTTCTATGTTAGTAATTGTTTCACTGGATTAATTCAAACATGAAAATACTATTCTTTTTCATTAAAGCTATTATCACATGCAGTTTCAATTTCTACACTTATGAAAATTTGCTTTCCAATGTAGCAGCAATTTTCAAAACCACAGTTTCTCATTTTCAGAGAATTCTAATATCTCTCCCACAAGCATTATTGTGATGTTGACATATAATCTTTTATTTTGTAATGACTGATCAACAGAGTTTACTGATACTCACTTTAGGATCCTGCAGAGTCAGAGTCTGCCTCAAACTTGCTGTCAAAGGCTACTGTGGGGACACATGCCAGCCCATGGAGGGCTGGGGCTGAGGCAGCTGCAGTTTGGGTACAGGCTGCAGATCACCTGGGAGCACTGTGCCTCCGCCGCACAGAGGTAGGTGCTGCATCTCCCAGCTGGGAGGCTGTGATGTGTAGGGTACTATACCGCTCCTTGGAATTCATTGTGGAACTCAGTCGTTCATTCTGCTTCATCCCTGAAGCTATGAAAAACAGACTGATGAGGCTGCCTCCGGGATTCTGCTGGAACCACTGCAGAGTCTTCACTGTAGCAGAAAAATTGCACCTCAGAGTACAGTTGGCTCCCTCCTGGAGATTCAGGACTGAAGGGCTCTGCTCCACCTTCACCGCTCTCACCCCTGCTTGGAAAGAGAAAAACACATGCTATGTCTCTGGGGAGTCATGGATGCAGTTTCCAGACCTGTAAACTATCTCAGGAAACACCCATGAGGATGTAGGACCATCTAGGTGGTCTGGGTCAGCTCACCTTCCCTCCCTCCCCAGCTGCACTCTAGGACAACCCACACTCACAGCAAACTTGGACCCACAGAAGCCCCAGCAAGGCTTCCCACCACCTCTTCATGACTCCTTGCTCAGTTACTGGGCTACTTTTGCCCCCACTCTGGAGGGTGTAGAGTCTTGGGTCCAGAGAAATTTTCTTCTTACTGTCAAAAGCTTCCAGCTGAGAACCAGTCACATCTGAGCTCTGTCATTCACTTAACAGGAAGCTCCACCCACAGCCAACCAGGGAGATTGTACAGTAATCTCTTCAGAATTGTAGTTGCAAACAGTGCAGGAGGGTAGGAACAATATCTGTAATATATGAAGATATAAGGCATTTTAAAAACACTTTATGTAAGAAACGTTTGTGCAAGAGTGTGTGAGAAAGGGTAGATGTTACTTCTGAGAAGATCAGTGTCTCAACTGTGTTAAATGGAGGCTTGAAGAATCGTAGGAAGAGTGAGCTCACTCCCAAATTACTTAGAAAGTGAAAAGTGAAAGTGAAGTCACTCAGTAGGAAGAGTGAGCTCACTCCCAAATTACTTAGAAAGTGAAAAGTGAAAGTGAAGTCACTCAGTCGAGTCCGTCTCTTTGTGAATCCATGGACTGTGGCTTACCAGCCTCCTCCCTCCATGGGGTTCTCCAGGCAAGAGTACTGGAGTGGGTTGCTATTTCCTTCTCCAGGGGGGATTGAACCCTGGTCTCCTGCATTCTAGGCAAGGCAGATGCTTTAACCTCTGAGCCACCAGGGGAGTCCCATGCCAAAGCATTTAAGAATTCAGTTTTATGACAATTCAGCCTTTAAAAAGAATAAAACATTGTTACTTGCTACAATATGGATGGACCTTGAGGGCATTATGCTAAGCGAAGTAGATCAGACAAAGACAAATACCATATAAATACTCCACTCCATGTGGAGTATTTTTTTTTTCTAATCAAGCTCATAGATAGAACAAATCAGTGGTTGCCAAAGGCAGAGATGAGGGGTGGAAATGAAATAGATGAGTGGGGTCCAAAGGAACAAACTCTAAGATATAAAATAAATATTGCAAGGATGTAATGTATGGCAAGATGACTATGGTTAATAACCTGTATTGCATATTTGAAAGTTGCTAAGAGAGTAGATCTTGAAAGCTCTCATCATAAAAAAAAAAATGCAACTCTGTATACACATGTTACTAGACTAGACTTGTTGTAATGATCATTCCACTATATATAAATATCAAATCATTGTGAAACTAATACCATGCTATATGTCAATTATACCTCATTTAAAAAAATAATTCAGTTATATGTGAATTCTAATAAAGGAAAACTGATACAAGCAGTATGTATGAAGACAGTGATACATTTTCTTGAAATTGAGAGCTCTAGAAACCCAGAAGGTACAGCTGCCATCTGTACAGAATATTATTCTAGTAAGATTTCAATGGGTTAAAAGATATATGTAAAATGTCCATTCTGACTTAACTTCCACCTCCCTCCTTCTCCTGCCCATCTGGCGGACAGATGCGTTACACAGCTGATTCTGAAAAGGATACATATTGCTGGTCAAATTAAATATTGTCCTTTTCTTTCCTCTTTCTATCTGTGTTTCTTACTTTTTAATTCTTTCCTTTTTCTTCCTGAGTATTCTTGCTTATTCTAGTCTCAGGGGAGATATATGAAAACTTCCTAGGTCCATGGAATTGGGAGAATTTAATCACAAAATTTAAATATTGAAAACAGGTAGTGGAGATGTTTCCTGTTGAGCTTCCATGCTCACAGAGCTCAGTAATATTAATATCCCCATTCCTCTACCTCTGCTCAGAGAATCACCCTCATAATTGATTTAGAGAGGTAAGGACTGCAATTTTCCTAAGTTTATAGAGAAAGACAAAGCTGAAACTTTAGATAAACTTTACACAAACATTCTCCCCTCACCCCACATTTGCTATGTATAATTTGACTGTTCTATGCTCTCTGGTTGTTCTTCAGTCACTCAGTCTTGTCTGACTCTTTGCAGCCCCATGGACCACAGGACAAGAGGCTTCCCGGTCCTTTACCATCTCCCAGAGCAGCAGCAGCACCAAAGCTTGCTCAAACTCGTGTCTATTGAGTCAGTGATGACCTCCAACCATTTCATCCTCTGTCTCCCTTCTCCTCCTGCCTTCAATCTTTCCCAGCATCAGGGTCTTTTCTAATGAGTCAGCTCTTCACATCAGGTGGCCAAAGTATTGGAGCTTCAGCTTCAGCATCAATCCTTCCAGTGAATATTCAGGACTGATTTCCTTCAGGATCGACTGGTTTGATCTCCTTGCAGTCCAAGGGACTCTCAAGAGTCCTCTCCAACACCACAGTTCAAAGGCATCAGTTCTTTGGTGCTCAGCCTTCGTATGGTCCACCTCTCACATCCATATGTGAATACTGGAAAAACCATAGTTTCGACTAGACAGACATATGTTGGCAAAGTAATGTCTCTGCTTTTTTTCTCCCCCAGATAAAACTGACTTTATCAGTATCAATTTTCTTTTATGGTACACTCCCAAGCTTTACAACTTAGCACAATTTAGCTGCAAGCACTTAACGTAGTCTCTCTTTTTCTTTTTTTGCTTTTCTTTTCTTTTTATTGAAAGATAATTGTTCTACAGAATTTTGTTGTTTTCTGTCAGACCTCAACATGAATCAGCCATAAATATACATATATCCTCTCCCTTTTGAACCTCCTTCCCATCTCCCTCCCCATCTCACCCCTCTAGATTCATATGGAGCCCCTGTTTGAGTTTCCTGAGGCATACAGCAAATTCCCCTTGGCTATCTATTTTGCATATGGTAATGTAAGTTTCCATGTTACTCTTTCCGTACATCTCACCCTCTCCTCCCCTCTCCCCATGTCCATAAGTCTATTCTCTATGTCTGCTTCTCCATTGCTGCCCTGAAAATAAATTCTTCAGTACCATTTTTCTAGATTCTGTATACATGCATCAGAATACAATATTTATATTTCTCTTTCTGACTCACTTCACTCCGTATAATAGGTTCTAGGTTCATCCACCTCAACAGAACTAACTCAAATGTGTTCCTTTTCATGAGTGAGTAATATTCTATCATGTATATGTACCACAACTTCTTTATCCATTCACCTGTTGATGGACATCTAAGTTGCTTCCATGTTCCAGCTATTGTAAATAGTGCTGCAGTGAACAATGGGATACATGTGTCTTTTTCCATTTTGGTTTCCTCAGGGTATATGCCTATGAGTGGGATTGCTGGGTCATATGGTAATTTTATTCCTAGTTTTTTAAGAAATCTCCATACCATCTTCCATAGTGGCTATATCAATTTACATTCCCACCAAGAGTGCAAAACATTCCCTTTTTTCCACACCCTCTCCAGCATTTATTGTTTGTAGACTTGTTGATGATGGCCATTCTGACTGGTATGAGGTGATATTTGTAGTTTTGATTTGCATTTCTGTCTCTGCTTTTTAATATGTTGTCTAGGTTTGTCACAGCTTTTCTTCCAAGGAGCAAGTGTATTGTAATTTCATGGCTGCAGTCACCATCTGCAGTGATTCAGGAGCCCAAGAAAATAAAATCTGTCACTATTTCCACTGTTTCCCTATCTATCTGCCATGACGTGATGGGACCAAATGCCATGATCTTAGCTTTTTGAATGCTGGGTTTTAAGCCAGTTTTTTCATTCTCCTCTTTCACCTTCATCAAGAAGCTCTTTAGTTCCTCTTCACTTTCTGCCATAAGAGTGATGTCATCTACATACCTGAGGTTATTGATATTTCTCCTGGCAATCTTGATTCCAGCTTGTGGTTCATCCAGCCGGCCATTTCACCACTTCGCCATGGACTCTGCATATAAGTTAAAGCCTTGACATACTCCTTTCCCAATTAGGAAACAGTTTGTTGTTCCATGTCTGATTCTGACTGTTGCTTCTTGACCTGCATACAGGTTTCTCGGGAGATGGTAAGGTGGTCTGGTATTCCCATCTCTTTAAGAATTTTCCACTGTTTGTTGTGATCCACACAGTCAAAGGCCTTGGCATAATCAATAAAGCAGAAGTAGATGTTTTTCTGGAATTCTCTTGCTTTTTCTATGATGCAACAGATGTTGGCAATTTGATCTCTGGTTCCTCTGCCTTTTCTAAATCCAGCTTTAACATCTCAAATTTCTCAGTTCACGTACTGTTGAAGCCTCGCTTGGAGAATTTTGAGCATTACCTTCCTAGCATGTGAAAAGTGTGTGCAAATGTGTAGTAGTTTGAATATTTGCTCTCTGGGCTCCGCTTTTTGGAACATTTGGAACCATCAGTCTTTACTTCTTGTAAAGCTTACAGAGCCCCCTAGTGTGCAGAAACAAAGCTCACTTTTAGACCAGCTAGTTGGTGATGGACAGGGAGGCCTGGTGTGCTGCAGTCTGTGGGCTCGCAAAGAGTCAGACACAACTAAGCGACTGAACTCACTCACTCATCTCAACATTACACAACCCCAACCCCATTCACTTCCTGTTTCTTGGTCAAAGAAATGTTGAAGGTCAGAACACAATATAACTGCATGGATTAAATGGGGATTAAAAATGAACCAATCCTATTTTTAAGATGGAATTTCATGAAAATTAATACCGTAAAATATTTTGACAATTCTCATCTATTGCTATTTGATTTTTTTTTACTTAGTTCAAAATAAGTGCATAAATGTTTACTAAAATTCTACTGTAAATGAGGTAATTTATGAAATCTTAAGAATATGTAAAAAGGATGAGACAGCATTTTACAGTCCACTGAGTAAAACAAAAGTAATCATAACTATAAAAGATTCAAAGAGTAAGACCATAAGAGGAAAGTACTGAAAGCTACATGATCCCAGGGGAGAAAGAAATATTTCACTTGATGCAGGTGAACAAAATCTTATTAAAAGAAGATTGTTTTCTCTTTCTGGCATTTTTATAAGACTATAGCAGAATATGAATAAAATTTTAGGAAAGCTTTTATAATTTTATTAAGTTTAACATTAAGAGGAATTCATGAATCTATGGAGGATTAAAATAATAAAACATTATATATAAATTAAAATTCTCTTTCTTTGACTCTTCACTTCCATATTTGATCATTTTGGTCATTCATAGATTTGGAATTGATGCCAACAGGTTTACTTTAGATTTATATACAGTAAGTCTCCTACATACGAACCTAGAAGTTGAGAGCTTTCAAAGAAGCAACTATGGAGCTTACTAATGAAGACCTGAACTGAAGGCCCAGAGTAAGGATGAAGAGAGACAAGAGGAAGAAGTAACTAAAGAACCAAAGAGATTCACAAGGCAGGAAATGGCAAGGGGGTTTTCTTTGATGGAGGAAGCACTGTTAGTTTCTGAGGCAGAGGACCAGAACATAGAACAGTACACAAAGGTTGCAGCAGCTGTTCAGAATGCAGGCCAGTGCTACTGAGTGTTTTATGATGAGAAAAAGAGTTACCACCAGACAAGGCCTGGATCATTCTTTTCAAGAGGGTAGATAGCAAGGCAGCAGGACGTATGCCATCAACATCAGGTGTGAATGAAATCACAATCCACTCTCCATCTCCTATTGCTGATGACCCTTCAGCTGTACCATGTCCCACCTCATCTCCCTTCTCCATCAGTAACTCTTCCTGCCTGTTCACTAGATGCTAATCCCTGTACACCAGCTGTTGTACTGTTCTACTGTACTTTTCAAGGTACAGTACTGTAGGATTTAAAGTGTTTTCTTTACTTTTTGTGTTTGTTATATATTATTGTGTGACAAAGTATTATAAATCTATTACAGTACAGTACTATATAGTCGATTGTGTCAGTTCAGTACCTAGGCTAACTTTGTTGGACTTATGAACATACTGGGCTTAACAAACACACTCTCAGAACAGAACTGATTCCTATGTAGGGGACTTACTGTAGGTATACTAAATATACAAACCAATAGAAAATATATAGTATTTTTAGTATTTTATTTAGTTCTTATTTAATACAAAATGATGCATATTGTGATACATTTCTGTAACTTGCTTTATGGACTCAATAATAAATCTTGTAGGTTTTCTATATTAACAGAGGTTAATATCTATATATATACTAACATAGGTTCTTCTGCTGTATTGTATTCCATACTATGCATATACTACCCTTTATATGGCCCTTCCCCTACTGATGGTTGTCCCTACTGCCCTGTGTGTAAGGATTGAAGCCCCCTCCCTCATCCAGTGAATGCACCAGACCCATCAAAGAGATACTCCAAAGGAGTGTCAATTCTGCTTAAGGGGCAGTGAAGGAGTCCAAGAGGACACCAAGTTAGTGAACAAAATTAACTTCTGCAAGGTAAGACCTAATTTTTTAAAAAGACATAAGTTCAAAAAAATTAATTTTCAAACAGAAAAAGAGAGGAAAGTTAGCAGAGATGAAACTAAGAAATTAAGATTTACTTACAGAAAAGGATGAAACTAAAAATGAGGACATTTCATAATCCAACACAGAAAAAGGTCAGAGACAGCTATGAATAACAGCTTTAAGGAAGCATTTTTAAATGTATCATTTAAAAGGAACCACTTTTCTTTTCTTTTTTAAATTTATTTAATACTTTATTCTATTTTACAATACTGTATTGGTTTTGCCATACATTGACATGAATCAGCCACAGGTGTACACGATCTCCCAATGCCGAAGCCCCCTCCCACCTCCCACCCCACACCATCTCCTCGGATCATCGCGTACACCAGCCCCAAGCATCCTGTATCCTGTATTGAACATAGACTGGTGCTTCATTTCTTATATGATAGTATACATGTTTCAGTGCCATTCTCCCAAATCATCTCACCCTCTCCCTCTCCCTCAAAGGCCAAAAGTCCGTTCTATACCTCTGTGTCTCTTATGTTGTCTCACTTACAGGGTCATCATTACCATCTTTCTAAATTCCATATATATGTGTCAGTATACTGTATTGGTGTTTTTCTTTCTGGCTTACTTCACTCTGTATAATCGGCTCCAGTTTCATCCATCTCATTAGAACTGAGTCAAATTTATTCTTTTTAAGGGCTGAGTAATACTCCATTGTGTATATGTATCACAGCTTTCTTATCCATTTATCTGCTGATGGACATCTAGGTTGTTTCCATGTCCTGGCGATTATAAACAATGCTGCAATGAACATTGGGGTACATGTGTCTCTTTCAGTTCTGGTTTCCTCGGTGTGTATGCCCAGCAGTGGGATTGCTGGGTCATAAGACAGTTCTATTTGCAATTTTTTAAGGAATCTCCACACTGTTTTCCATAATGGCTGTACTAGGTTGCATTCCCACCAATAGTGTAAGAGGGAGGAACCACTTTTCAAGTTTCTCTAAAAACACATCAAGGGAAAGTGGGAAACCTCATCCTCAAAATTATACATAATCATTCTGTGTACCAGAAATTAGTGAAAAAATTAATCAAGGAAGGCCTCAGCTGTCTTATTTATGAACTTCACATTTATTTACTAGAGGGTTGTTACTGACTGAATCATATTCCCACCCAAATTCATATGTTGAAGCTTAATTCCCAGTACTCAGAATCTGACTGTATCTGGCCTTAAGTCTTAAGATAAAATGAAGTCATATGGGTGGGTACTAATCCATGTAAGTAATGTCCTTATAAAAAGAGGAAATTTGGACACAGACATGCAAGAAACAGAAGTAAGACTTGGCAAAAGCAGTGAGAAAGGAGTCATCTTTCTCAAACAAAGGCAAGAGGCCTCAAAGAAACCAACACTGCCAATACCTAAATCTTAGATTCATAGCATCTAGAACTATGAGAAAACAAATGTTTGCTACTTAAGCCACCCGGGCTAAGGTATTTTATTATGGAAGCCTTAGGAAACTATCACAAGGGTCGATTTTAATATTCTATCATATGAAGTGTCACACAAAAAAACTTGAAGTCATCACTTTCCAGGTCTTGGTTCTTTGCCTATTTGAGTGACCCAAATCTTATTCCAGAAAGATCTGAGTTTTCAATGGTCCTGTTTTAGTTTTGATTGCTGATGTTTTTCATTAAGCTTAACCACTGGCCATGAAAGTAGTAAGGGGCTCCAAATACAGTATTTTTTGCTTCCATTGTATGAAAGCAATCCAATATCCTCTTGTTATTTAAGATCAATCACTCCAGCTAATAGGTTCTTTATTCTTCCATGTTGACTTGATGGCTGCTGCTGCTACTGCTGCTAAGTCGCATCAGTCGTGTCCGACTCTGTGCGACACCATAGACGGAAGCCCACCAGGCTCCTCTGTCCCTGGGATTCTCCAGGCAAGAACACTGGAATGGGTTGTCATTTCCTTCTCCAATGCATGAAAGTGAAAAGCGAAAGTAAAATCGCTCAGTCGTGTCTGACTCTTAGCGACCCCATGGACTGTAGCCTACGAGGCTCCTCTGTCCATGGGATTTCCCAGGCAAGAGTACTGGAGTGGGGTGCAGTTAGAGAGCCCAAAATATCCAGTGTCATCGTCCATTGACTGGAGCTATTGTTTTGCCCTCTGGTGAAAGAATTCTTCCCATAGGGACTAAGATCTCCAGATTTACATGCATAAAGTTGCCAGCTTGAAAATCTATTAAAGTTTGTTAATGGATTATTAGGTGTAACAGTGAGAGGAGTCACTCCCTTCTTTTGATTCCAGGTCCCATGTATTCTGGCAACATGGAGACAGTAACATACAATGGTCTCTGATTCAAAACACATGCTGAACCCTGTTACACACAGAGCCATCCTATCATGCTGTCTTCCAACTGGTACTATCTAGAAAGTGAAAGCCGCTCAGCCATGTCCAACTGTTTGCAACCCTATGGACTACACAGTCCATGGAATCCTCCTGGCCAGAATACTGGAGTGGGTAGCCTTTCCCTTCTCCACAGGATCTTCCCAACCCAGGGATTAAATCCAGGTCTCCCACATTGTGGGCAAATTCTTTACCAGTTGAGCCACCAGGGAAGCCCAAGAATACTGGAGTGGGTTGACTGTCCCATCTCCAGCAGATCTTCCTGACCCAGGTATTGAACTGGGGTCTCCTGCATTGCAGGTGGATTCTTTACCAGCTGAGCTACCAGGGAAGCCCTAGTTAATTACTGGAAAAGTCCAAATTGTTGATTTCATAGATAAAGTAGCTCAAGATTTTCATTTTATTCCTAATATAATTTATTATTGTAAAAAACTTTTAAAAATTATACAATTATATAAATAACAATGAATGATTAATAAAAAGAAAGAAGGGAGGGATCCAGGGAGAGAGGAAGACCACTTTGATTTCACAGGCAGAGTTAGGGTTGGAAGGTTGGAGCTGCTTAGGGTCCTTGGTGTAGGACTTATTTTTCTTCAAACTCAGCTTGAGTTCAGAATAAAAAAAAAAACTTCAAATCAAAAACTTCTCCTAGATAAAGTGCCCCCTGTAGTCCTACAGGATGTGTGGTTTAACCAATGACAGTGAGTCACCTGGAAAGAGAGGTAGAAGAGAGTGTGATCCAAAGACAAATGAAGGGTGAGAGGGAAAGAGACATTAAATGAGCATACATTTCTTGCTCTTAATTGTTTTTCTCCAATACCCCATTTACTTTCCTTATATTTATCCAGCAATCACTTAAACACATTTATTACAAACCATATCAGTAGGTCCTAAAATTATTGTTATTTTCAGACTCACCATTTAACTAAGATAAACCATGATCACAATCTACTTGTTCTCTATATTTTGAGAGCTTCTATGCACGTATCTCCTATACATTATGCTGCTGCTGCTGTTTAGTCACTAAGTTATGTCCAACTCTTTGCAACCCAGTGGACTGTAGCCCACCAGGCTCCTCTGTCCATGGGATTTTCCAGGCAAGAATACTGGAGTCGATTACCATTTCCTTCTCCAGGGGATTTTCCCAACCCAGGGATTGAACGCACATCTCCTGAATTGGCAGCATTCATTAGAATTCATATCAATATTCTAGCAGACTCTGAATTGCTAAACTTACTACCTGATTAATTATGATTAATTATGACAATTTTAACATATAAGAATCAAACTCTAACATTCTAACAGTAAAATCATACAAGAACATGGTGAAAGCAAGGCAGGGGGAAAAATGTCCATAACTAGAAGAAAGCACGGAGAAGGCAATGGCACCCCACTCCAGTACTCTTGCCTGGAAAATCCCATGGGCGGAGGAGCGTGGTAGGCTGCAGTCCATGGGTTGCTAAGAGTCGGACATGACTGAGCAACTTCACTTTCACTTTTCACTTTCATGAACTGCATTGGAGAAGGAAATGGCAACCCACTCCAGTGTTCTTGCCTGGAGAATCCCAGGGATGGGGGAGCCTGGTGGGCTGCTGTCTATGGGGTCACACAGAGTTGGACATGACTGAAGTGACTTAGCAGCAGCAGAAGAAG
>SJYC01053786.1:0-10149 GCA_006408675.1 Madoqua kirkii | reverse complement strand
CCAGTGTTCTTGCCTGGAGAATCCCAGGGATGGGGGAGCCTGGTGGGCTGCTGTCTATGGGGTCACACAGAGTTGGACATGACTGAAGTGACTTAGCAGCAGCAGAAGAAGAAAGCAGTAAAGGAGTTATTTTCACAAATTTCTGGTGTATATTTATAGAATTTAAGAGAATACCAAAAGAATGAGAAGCTACCTTTATAACTGAGAAAAAGTCTTTAGATATGATGAATTTTAAATTTCTATTCTCCTTAGGTACTATTCTTAAAGAGTTGCCAGAACTAATATGACTATAACAGTTTTCTAAGCCTTGTAAGATTCTAATCAATCTCTTAGTGTTAACCAACTTCAGAAGTCCTCCTAAGTGAAATAAATATACAGAGAAAATATTCTAACATTTTGTGACCAACACAGTGAGACCCAGGGGGGAAAAAATTCAAGAAAATTGTCTGTGAATGACCAAGTTAAGGAGGCAAATTTTCAAGGAGAGAACATGAGCAATTCATCTTTAGTTTTCTGTCTTGAGCGAGACACAAAGTGGTAAATGAAAACCCATACAGTCAATCCCTTAAAACAGTCAACCTAAAGGCAAGTCCTTAAGCATCTGATTAGTACATGATAAGAACATCATTCTAGGATCTTAACTATTTATTGTTACATGGTTTCCAAAGCAAGTAAAAAAGTTTCCAAAATAAAATTTGCCAGACGTGGAACTGTAGGCTTATATAAAAGTACCTCTGTCTGCTCAGCTCTCTTTGCCTCATTTGCAATCATATAGCAAAAGATAGTTTAAAATAAAACAAGAAGTGATCTTGAGTGTCTGAAAATTCCACTACCATGAGTGGTTTGTGTTCAACTCCTCCTGCAGTCCTAGGCACTGTGGCATTCAGTGCACAGAAGTACTCAGCTGAGTCACCCCAATGGGCTGAGAATTTCTTCAGGTTGAAGGAAAAATCACTGCTCTTAAATTCAGCCATGAAGCCTCTAATGCCTCGAACCACAGTGTTCCCTGAAAAGTTAACAAGAAGTGATCTTGATGTCTGAAAATTCCACTACCATGAGTGGTTTGTGTTCAACTCCTCCTGCAGTCCTAGGCACTGTGGCATTCAGTGCACAGAAGTACTCAGCTGAGTCACCCCAATGGGCTGAGAATTTCTTCAGGTTGAAGGAAAAATCACTGCTCTTAAATTCAGCCATGAAGCCTCTAATGCCTCGAACCACAGTGTTCCCTGAAAAGTACTTGAGGAGCAGCTGGGGTCTTTGCCTGGGGTGCTGGACATACCAGAAGAGATAGGGAGTTGCACCGTAGGAATAGTTACACTTTAGCTCCAATGAGGTTCCTTCAGAGACCAAAACAGGGTCATCAGGCTGGGTCACTGACTGGCCTTTGGAATCTCCTGCAAAATCAATGTCATATCAGTAAAAGCAATGCAGACATCACTATGAAAAGAATTGTGTTTGCAGTAAGAGTCTGTAGAACTACAGACCACTAAGAAATTTTACTCACTCGGGGCAAATATCATCCCCAGTATTGAGATGAGCAGCAGCAGCATGGCTGAGCAGTGGGAACACTGTGAAGTCTTTTCTGAATGATCTCCCCTGAGCCGACAGGAAAGTGGCAGAAGAAAGAAGTTTAAGTCTGGACAAGTTCCTTGCTAAGATAAAAACAAATGTGGCTGAGATGAGCCTGCAGCTTTCTGATGTTTGATGTCTGATTCCTCTCTCTCTCTTGCCTCTGCAAAGAACTCAGCAAGCTGCAGGGAGGAGAAAGGACTGAACAGAGGAAGGAAGCTGATCAAGATCTTTAGTTTGTGCACATCGCCCTCTGAAGGCCAAATGTAGAACAAAGATCCCAAGGCCCCACGGAGAGCTAATCAGTGTCTTCCTTTTATTTTCTGAGCTACATCAAAAACTTCTGTCTTCTCAATATGTTTTTACCATCCCAAATATATGATGGTGTGTTAGTCCTAGAGTCTACAGAAAATGAAGAAAAAGAAAAAAAAGTGAAGTCACTCAGTCATGTCCGACTCTTTGCAACCCCATGGACTGTAGCCTACCAGGCTCCTCTGTCCATGGGGTTCTCCAGGCAAGAAGACTAGAATGGGTTGACATTTCCTTCTCCAGGCAATCTTCCTCACTCAGGGATCGAACCTGGGTCTCCCGCATTGCAGGCAGGAGCTTTACCACTAAGCCATCAGGGAGGTCTATAGAAATTAAATGTCATATAAAAGTAGAGTAACAAGTTACTTCACTGAGAAATCAGTTCATAAAAGGTATCTCAGAGTTGGGATTTGAGTCTATGAGAATCTTTGGAATTAGACTAAATGCCTCAGACAGTTCTGTCATGGTGGTGATGGAAGATGGAAGAGATGTTTTCGTTGACTAATGCTTATGAGTCCACATGATGCTTGTGAAATCTTTTAGATGAAAAGACAGGGCCCAAAACTATAAGACACTGACGAAGAAAATTTAAGGAGACACGAATAAATGGAAAGATATATTGTTCTCATGTGGAAGAATTAATATTGTTAAAATATTCCTACTACCCAAAGCAATCTATAGGTTCAATGCATGTGGGCATGCTCAGTGGTGTCCAAATCTTGCAACCTCACAGATTGTAGCCTGCCAGGCTCCTCTGTCCATGGAATTTTCCAGGCAAGAATACTGGAGCAGGTTGTCATTCCCTGCTCCAGGGGCTCTTGCCAACACAGGGATCGAACCCACATCTCCTGAATTGGCAGGTAGATTCTTTACTACTGAGTCATCTGGGAAGCCCATAGTTTCAATGTAATCCATATCAAAATGCCAATGGCACTTTTCACAGAAGTAGAAAAAATAATCTCAAAATTTTTATAGAACTAAAAATGATCCTGAATATCCAAAGCAATCTTGAGAAAGAATAGCAGAGTAGGAGGTATCACACTTCCTGACTTCAAGCTATATTACAAGCTATAGCAATAAAATTGTTTGCTGCTGCTGCTGCTGCTGCTAAATCACTTCAGTTGTGTCTGACTCTGTGCGACACCATAGACCACAGCCCACCAGGCTCCTCCATCCATGGGATTTCCCAGGCAAGAGTGCTAGAGTGGGCTGCCATTGCTCTCTCCATAAACTATTCGATATTGACATAAAAACAATCACACTGATCAATGGAATGGAATAGAGAGCCCAGAAAAAAATCACATATATATGACCAGTTAATTTACAATAAAAGAATATACAATGGATCAAAGACAATGTTTTCAATAAATGGTGATGAGAAAACTGCACAGTCACATGCAGAGGAATGAAAGAGCACTCCTATTATACTCCATAAAAAAAATAAACTCAAAAAGGTTTAAAGACTTGATCATAAGACCCAAAAACATAAAACTCATAGAAGAAAACATTAAGCTATTTTCAATAACATATATGCATCATGAAAGCATTAAAGTAATGAAATAAGTCAGAGAGATACAGACAAGTATTAAATGATATTCTTATTTCTTTAAAAAAAAAAAAAGCTTATGGAGAACAGATTGGATATTGCCAGAGGTAGTGGTCAGTACTTCGGTGCAATCTCAAAATCTGTGGAATGATCTCTGTTCGTTTCCAAGGCAAACCATTCAATATCACAGTAACGCAAGTCTATGCCCCAACTACTAACGCTGAAGAAGCTCAAGTTGAATGGTTCTAAGAAGACCTACAAAACCTTTTAGAACTAAAGCAAAAAAAAGATGTCCTTTTAATCATAGGGAACTAGAATGCAAAAGTACAAAGCCAAGAGATACCTGGAGTAACCAGCAAGTTTGGCCTTGGAGTACAAAATGAGGCAGGGCAAAGGCTAACAAGAGTTTTGCCAAGAGAACACTCTGATCATAGCAAATACCCTCTTCCAACAACACAAGAGAGATTCTACACATGAATATCACCAGATGGTCAACAGCAAAATCAGATTGTTTATATTCTTTGCAGCCAAAGATGGAGAAGCTTCACACAGTCAGCAAAAACAAGACCAGATCTACTGCTTTGGGTATAGGATTTTGGTTTTGTCCTCTCCCCACTCTACGTTCTAGTGGATTCTGTCACCTAATTAGGTAAAAAGTTGGTTCTGCCATGAAAATATTATTGTGTTTCCCTCAAATGAACCTAAGTTAATTAGCGTACACTGTCATAACCAAGATCTCCCTCCTTCCACCCCAAATGCACTAGCTTAAAGAATGTGACTGCTCTCTCAAATAACTACCTCTTTTTAGGTGAGAGATTGGGGTGGCACAGCAAATCTGCTCCATGCAGTGATTCAGGGGTGCAGGCTCCTTCCTTCCTGGTGCTTTTTCATCCCCTAGGGTATTGCCTTGACTCTACACATGGACGTCACCAGATGGTCAATACTCAAATCAGATTGATTATATTTTTTTGCAGCCAAGATGGAGAAGCTCTATATACAGTCAGCAAAAACAAAACCGAGAGCTGACTGTGGCTCAAATCATGAACTCCTTATTGCCAAATTCAGACTTAAATTGAAGAAAGTAGGGAAAACCACTAGGCCATTCAGGTATGACCCAAATCAAATCCCTTACCATTATACAGTGGAAGTGACAGATAGATTTGAGGGATTAGATCTGATAGACAGAGTGCCTGAAGAATTATGGAAGGAGGTTTGTAACATTGTACAGTAGGCAGTGATCAAAACCATACCCAAGAAAAAGAAGTGCAAAAGGCAAAATGGTTATCAAGGAAGCTTTACAAATAATTGAGAAAAGAAGAGAAGGTAAAGGCAAAGGAGAAAAGGAAAGATATAGCCATCTGAATGCAGAGTTCCAAAGAATAGCAAGGAGAGATATGAAAGCCTTCTTAAGTGAACAACACAAAGAAATAGAGGAAAACAATAGAATGGGAAGGACTAGAGGTCTCTTCAAGAAAATTAGAGATGCCAAGGGAACATTTCATGCAAAGATGGGCACAATAAAGGATAGAAATGGTATGGACCTAACAGAAGCAGAAGATCTTAAGAAATGGCAAAAATACACAGAAAAACTATAGAAAAAAATCTTAATGACATAAATGACCAGGATGCTGTGATCACTCACCTAAAGCCAGACGTCTTGGAGTGTGAAGTCAAATGGGCTTTAGGAAGCATCACTACGAACAAAGCTTGTGGAGGTGATGGAATTCCAGCTAAGATATTTTGAATCCTACAAGATGATGCTGTGAAAGTGCTGCACTCAATATGCCAGCAAATTTGGAAAACTCAGGAGTGGCCACAGACTGGAAAAGGTCAGTTCTCACTCCAATCACAAAGAAGAGCAATGCCAAAGAATGTTCAAACTACCACACAATTGCACTCATTTTACTTGCTAGCAAAAGAATGCTCAAAATTCTCCATGCGAGGCTTCAACAGTATGTGACCTGGGAACTTCCAGATGTTCAAGTTCAATTTAGAAAAGGCAGAGGATCCAAAGATCAAATTGCCAATATCCACTGGATCATAGAAAAAGCAATAGAATTCCAGAAAAATATCTACTTCTGCTGTATTGACTATGCTAAAGCCTTTAACCGTGTGGATCACAACAAACAGTGGAAAATTCTTAGAAATGGGAATGCCAGACCACCTTGTCTGCCTCCTACAAAACCTATACACAGGTCAAGAAGCAACAGAACCGGACATGCAACAGCAGACTGGTTTCAAATTGAGAAAGGAGTACATCAAGGCTGTATATGATCAACCTCCTTGTTTAGCTTCTATGCAGAGTACATTATCGGAAACACCAGGCTAGATGAAGCACAAGCTGGAGCCAAGATTGCAGAGAGAAATATTGATACCCTCAGATATGCAGATGACACCACCCTTATGGCAGAAAGCGAAGAGGAACTAAAGAGCCTCTTGATGAAAGTGAAAGAGGAGAATGAAAAAGCTGCCTTAAAACTCAGCATTCAAAAAACTAAGATCGTGGCATCCAGTCCCTTCACTTCATGGCAAATAGATGGGGAAACAATGGAAACAGTGACAGACTTTATTTTCTTGGGCTCCAAAAGCACTGCACATGGTAACAGCAGCCATGAAATTAAAGATTCTTGCTCCTTGGAAGAAAAACAGTATATTAAAAAGCAGAGTCATTACTTTGCCAACAAAGATCTGTCTAATCAAAGCTATGGTTTTTCCAGTATTCATGTATGGATGAGAGAATGGGATGAGAAAGAAGACTGAGCACTGAGGAACTGATGCTTTTGAACTGTGATGTTGGAGAAGACTCTTGAGAGTCCCTTGGACTGCAAGGAGATCAAACCAGTCCATCTTAAAGGAAATCAGTCCTGAATATTCATTGGAAGGACTGACGCTGAAGCTCCAATACTTTGGCCACCTGATGTGACAAGTTGACTCATTAGAAAATACCTTGATCCTGGGAAAGATTGTAGGCAGGAGGAGAAGGGGACAACAGAGCTTGAGATGGTTGAGTGGCATCACCAACTCAATGGACATGAGTTTGAGCAAGCTCTGGAAGATGATAAAGGACAGGGAAGCCTGGCATGCTGCAGTCCGTGGGGTCGCAAACAGCCAGACATAATTGAACAACAACAACAACAAAGTGGTCAGAGATGTTGGGAGACATGAATGAAAGTGGCAAAAAATAAGATAGAGTCCATATTGATGAGAGTAGAGCTGCCACGTGGAAAGAAGTAACTCTGGTTAGGAAGGCTTTGCCTTAAGGGTCAAAGGAAATACAATTACAGAAATCTCTGTGGCTAGAGGAAGTACAACCATACCAAAAGACCAATCTCCGGGACTTCCCTAGTGGTCCAGTGTTTGACTCCACGACACTATCAGAACAGGGGGCACAGGTTTGATCCTTAGTCAGGGAAGATCCTGCATGTCACAAGGCCAAAAAAAGAAAACCACACACAATGATCTCTGACTATCTGGGAATGGAGAAATTCTCTGTTTTCTATATAATTAATGAGGCCCTCTGACAAAAGTCAAAAAACTTCTTTTCTTTGATTCCAGGAGAATGAGCCCAGTCCTCTCCTGGGGTTTTTCATTCATGTGTTCCTTCCTGTCAAGGCTGACTTTCATATAAACAATTTAGTAATCTGTCAGTTTGTAAATTTGTAGTCTGTAATTGTGGACTTCTGATTCCTAGTCCTGCATAGTTACCTCTCATCTCATCCAAATTTCCTCTTAACTAAAAAAGTAGAAACAGAAAGAGAATAAACCAAAATCCTTAAGAGTAAAAATATTAGGGATCATGTAGAGATAAGAGATTTACACATATTTCTAGAATACAGAAAGTAAATGGGAACATATTGAGGGTGAGAGTTAGGACAGAGGAAAAATAATAATAATAAATAAGCTATGAGGAGGAATTCTTGCTGCCTCTTAGCAGTCATTCTATCTCCTCTCAGTGTTGCTAGGTAGTGGCAAAAACCGGCATACTTAAATTCAATGTCCATGGGACTGTCTGAAGCTCGGAAAAGTGTTGTTTCCTCTACATTGGAAGAATGCAAGGAAATTCTCCAATTGTCTATGATGGTAGAATAAACATCTCATAGTTGAACAAAAGAGGAGAAATAGAATATTCTCCTTTAAAGATGATGACAGGACTCTAAGACACATATTGATTGCCAGAAAGACTAATGAGTCCTCACAGATAGCTCAAAACACCAAAACCATGGTTCATTAAAAACAAGCAAAAATGAAGACATTGAAAACTTAGGAAAGAGAAACTTGAAAACAAAACAGCTCTGTTTTAGGTACCGAAAAGATCTAGCCGTTCAGTTGCCATACACTTTATCACACTCTTGTGAACTGATGGAAAATTCTTAGTTTTTAAATTTTAGAAAAAAAGATTTAAGTTGAAGCACAACTGAAAAATACAGTTGTTGGCACACCTAGCCTAGAAGAAATGCTTTAAAAGTTTTTCAAGATTGATGGGAAATACATCATGTCAGACACAGTATCAGAGGAAAACTCCCTGGTATCAGAGGGAACTGCATCTTCAGGATTGAAGGGAGAATACTAGAAAAGGTAAACAGCTGATAAATATAAGACCTCTTACTTACTCTTCCACTAAGCCTTAAAACTCATACAACTACTTAAAGCAAAATTTATAACATTCTGTTTTAAGATGTTCAGTGTCTATAAATGTAATATATATGAACAATTATATTAAAAAATCAATACTTGTGGATAAAGAGACATATTGTACAAGATTTCAACATTTTCCATGAAACAGAGCAATATTAACTCTAACTGGGTTTCCCAGGTGGCTCAGTAGTGAAGCATCCATCTGCAGTGCAGAAGCAGATTCGATCCCTGAGTCAGGAAGATTCCCTGGAGAAGGAAATAGCAACCCATCCCAGTATTCCTGCCTGGGAAATCTCATGGACAGAGAAGCTTGGCAGGCTACAGTGCATAGGATCGCAAGAGCTGAACACGACTTAGTGACTAAGCAACAACAGTAACTTTAACTAGACTCTGAGTAATAGGATATATGTTGTAATCACTAGGAAAAGTATTAAAAAGTATTAAAGTAACCAAAAAGTCAAGAAAAAAGGGGCAAGAAAAACAACAAAAAAGATGGATCAAACAGAAAATCAATGATAAAGCAGTATACCTAAGTCTTGCAAAGTAATCTGTAACAACAAGCAGATTAATTTCTGGGGTCCATGTTGAAGGGAGGAATGGATAGCATAGGGCAAAAGAACCTTTGGGGGATGGTGGAAAGATTCGTTACCTTGATTGTAATGATAGTGTCACAGGTATATACATATGTTAAGACTGATCAACTCATAGGCTTTAAATATGTGCAGTTTATTGTACCTCAAATCACAAATTAATAAAAGGCAAATGTCATACCTAATACATCCAGTTCTTGTGCTGATCAATTTGTATTCCTCCTACAGTTCCCCGCATATATTCAAGATAACCTAAAAAATAACTCTTCTCCCTATTACAATATCAAACTCCTATGGACAATATATTTTGAAATTTTTTATATTATTATCCTTGAGACTCTCCACTTTCTCAAGGTGGGGGTGCGGAAAGAAAAGCCAGCAAGATCATCTTAGAATCAGATCTATCACTGCTCAAAACTTCTATTTAAATTTATGTCCAGTCCCCTCTTTGCTACTGACAATGTGATATATATACATCTACACAAGTATCTACAACATTAATCTACGTTAATACCTAAGACAGGTGTCCCAAGAAACTGCATTTGAGTCCTGGTTCTACTAACTTGGCTTCTCTGGTGGCTCAGAACATAAAAAATCCACCTGGAGCATGAGAGACCCAGGTTTGATCCCTGGGTAGGAAAAATCCCCAGGAGAAGAAAATGGCAACCCATTCCAGTATTCTTGCCTGGAGAATTCCATGGACAAAGGAGCCTGGAGGGCTACAGTCCATGAGGTCACAAAGAGTCGGACAGGACTGAGGGACACACTTCTGCTACTACATGTAATTGTGGATAAGCAACTTATTCTCTTTGTGCCTCAGTATCTTCATTTATGAGACTGGCATGGAAGTATATATACCAGGATTTGAGAGAATTAAATGATTTGATGCACATTAAAGACTTAGAAACAGTGTGTATAGCAAGGAGTAAGACCTCTGTCAGCATATAAGCTCTAATAGGGCAGCAAATTTTGTATGTTCTCTCTTCTGTCTCTTAGATTATGATCTGATACTGAGTAGGCACAAATAAGTCTTTATTGAATACATTTTCTAAATGAAAAGAAAAGGTAGCCTTTTTGTGGTAGCAGTAATGGGTTTTCCAACCCACTCATTAATTTAACATATATGTAAAGAGATTTTACCATGATGCAATCACTATTCTAATTACAATGAAGGTAGCAATTTTGCATTAAAATATATAGAGAACATCAGTCTGTGTCTGACCTGCAGTTCAGTTCAGGGTGGTTCAGTTCAGTCGCTCAGTTGTGTCCGACTCTTTGCAAGCCCATGAATCGCAGCACACCAGGCCTCCCTGTCCATCATCATCTCTCGGAGTTCACTCAGACTCACATCCATCAAGTCCGTGATGCCATCCAGCCATCTCATCCTCTGTCGTCACCTTCTCCTCCTGCCCCCAATCCCTCCCAGCATCAGAGTCTTTTTCAATGAGTCAACTCTTCGCATGAGGTGGCCAAATTACTGGAGTTTCAGCTTTAGCATCA
>SJYC01053782.1:0-30824 GCA_006408675.1 Madoqua kirkii | reverse complement strand
TTTTGGTTTTTAATTTTTTGATAGTATAAATAACTTTATAAATACCTTTGTAAATAATTATTTTTTTATAAATTAAGGTTTTCCTGAAGACAGATTCCCTATAGAAAATTACAACAAAAAGTAATTTTAAAAATAAATAAGTTTAATAATAATAGTAAGAAAGTAAAAATAAATTGTAAAAAAGAAAGTATGCTTTTTAAGAGTTTCCAAAATTGCTTACAGATGTATTCTCTCACTAGAGCATGTCGATATCACTGCATCATGTCCAAATTCTTTTTTTTAATTGCCGTTAAATTATTCCTATAATTCCCTAATAGGTGTTTTAAAGTTATCCAGTTACATTTATATCACTTAATGGCAAATAGAAGGGGGAAAAGTAGAAACACTGACAGGTTTTATTTTCTTGGGCTCCAAAATCACTGTGGACTGTTACTGAAGCCATGAAATTAAAAGACATTTGCTCCTTGGCTGTAAAGCTTGGACAAAATTAGACAGTGTATTAAGAAACAGAAGCATCACTTTGTGGACAAAGAACCATATAATCAAAGCTATGGTTTTTCAGTAGTCATGTATGGATATGAAATTTGTACCATAAAAAAGGCTGAGCGCCAAAGAATTGATACTTTTGAATTATGGTGCTGGAGAAGACTCTTGAGAGTCCCTTGGACTGCAAGGAGATCAAACCAGTCCATCCTAAAGGAAATCAACCCTGACTATTGATTGGAATGACTGATGCTGAAGCTGAAGCTCCAGTACTTTGGCCACCTGAGGTGAACAACCAACTCATTAGAAATGACCTTGATTCTGGAAAAGATTAAAAGCAGGAGGAGAAGGGGGCAGCGAGGATGAGATGGCTGGATGGCATCATCAACTCAATGGATGAGTTTGAGCAAACTCAGGGAGATAGTGAAAGAAGGAGAGTCTGGTATGCTGCAGTCCATGGAGTCACAAAGAGTCAACATGACTTAGCGACTGAACAACAATAATTTATGTTATTATAAATACCAGTAGGTTTAAGTAGTTTCCATGTTTGTGAACCATGTTGCTTTTTCCTGTGTAAATTACCTCATCACATCTTCTGTATATTTACCTACTTGGATATTAATATTTTTCTTTTAATGCATTTTAAAAGTATTTATAAAAATTATTGATCTACTGTCAAAAGGAAATTAACAGTTAACTGTGATTGAAGTGAAGTGAAGTGAAGTGAAAGTTGCTCAATCATGTCCAACTCTTTGCGACCCCATAGACTATACAGTCCGTGGAATTCTCCAGGCCAGAATATTAGAGTAGCTGTTCCCTTCTCCAGGGGATCTTTCCAACCCAGGGATCGAACCCAGGTTTCCCTCATTGTAGATGGATTCTTTATGAGGTGAGCCACCAGAGAAGTCCTGGTGTGATTGGGGCATATAATTTTTATTTTTTTCATAGAATATATTAGCTTTTAATATTAAATTAATCAAATCTTCTACTTTTCCCTTTATTTCTTCCATCATTTTTAAGTTCAGAAAGTCTTTCCTATTCAGTTTCTCAATTAATATACATTTGCATTTTTAACCAATAACTTTATGGTTTAATTACTTTAATCTCTCTGGAACATAATTCCTCATGTAAGGTACTTCATTTGTTTGTTAATCAATATTTATTGATTACCTAGTGATTTGGCAACACTTTTTTTCCACCAAATGTTCAACCTTGTGCTTCTCAAACTAGAGTATTGCTCTCTTCAAGACAAAACCTGATATACATACAATGCAGCATCTGGGAGCACTATTATCAGTGAAAAACTAGAGAACAGGCAAATTGATAAATTATTTAAAATTAATATGGACATCAGTTCAATTCAGTTCAGCCTGTCAGTCATGTTCGACTCTGCAACCTCATGGACTGCAGTACACCAGGTGTCCCGGTCCATCACCAACTCCTGGAGTTTGCTCAAACTCGTGTCCATTGAGTCAGTGATGCCATCCAACCATCTCATCCTCTGTTGTCCCCTTCTGCTGCCTTCAGTCTTTCCCAGCATCAGGGTCTTTTCAAATGACCACTTCTTCGCATCAGGTGACCAAAGTGTTGGAGTTTCAGCTTCAGCATGAGTCTGTCCAATGAATATTCAGGACTCATTTCCTTTAGGATGGACTGGTTGGATCTCCTTGCAGTCCAAGGGACCCCAACACCACAGTTCAAAAGCATCAATTCTTCGGTGCTCAGCTACAGTAAAATAAAAATGATCACTCCAATTTTTTAAAGTAAATATGAGATTGTTTGCAATGACAGCAGACTACTTTGAACCACTGTGCCTCATTGTACAGATTCCAGCAAGGAAATGATCATGTTTATTCTCCCTCCTTCGTAGGGATGCTTCAGGAGAAAGTCTGAGAACCTCTGATCTAAACAATTGATACAACACAATTGGGGAAATAATCCTGTTATGTCCATTAATTTAGAATTCATCTTCTGTTTTACTCAAATTATTTTTTTCCTAGTCTATTCCTTCCTTTGTCACTGTCTTTATACCAGTTATTAGCATAAATTATTTTGGTATCCATTGCCATAAATATAGCTGCGTGTGTGTGTTCAGATGCTATTGAGTCCGACTCTTAGTGACCCATGGGCTATAGGCCACAAGGCTCCTCTGTTCCCGGAAATTTTGCAGTCAAGAAAAATGGAGTGGGTTGCCATTCCTACTCCAGAGAGTCTTTCCAATCCAGGGGTGGAACCTACATCTCCTACATCTCCTGCATTGGCAGGCATATTCTTTACACTGCACCACCTGGGAAGCCCATAAATATGGCTACCTCATTTTTAAAACTATTTAAAGGGTAACATCAGAAAAAGTATTGCCTTTTACCACAAATGCAAGGGGATGACGTAAGAAGAAATAAAATGGTGACATAAAATTACCCATGAAATCATAATAAACTAGGTTTTATAAGATTTACAAATATGAAATGTTTAGATTAGGATATAATATTTAGTGGAAATAATTCAAAATATCAGTCTATATGCTCCTAATGTTTAACAAGATTTTAATGAAGAAGGTATACTAAACATTAGCCATGATTTATCTGAATGATAGGATCACATTTTAACCTTCTATTTTGTTTTTTGGGGTTTTTTTTCCCTGTAACACATAGTTAATATTTTAAAATCAGGAAACATCAATAAATGATACACTCAAAAGATAAGAATCTTTCCATCAGGAATCGTGATCTTTGACACTGACACCAAGATGTCCTTGGAAGGGGAGAACTCTGAGTGGCACTCATAAAATCAATCCTAAGGTCCAAATATCCAGCTAAGAAACCACTAACTACCCTCCAGCAATCATTCAAAATATTCTAACACTTTTTGGGCCATCTTGAAACTCATTTTCTTTGACGGATGTATAGAATGTCTTATATTTAAAATGCAATAGTACAGCAAAATATCTGACAATCTCTGTGGCAAAGAAAAAAAGATTGGGGCTTCAGCTCAGGTTTGGGTACAGGCTGCAGGTGCCAGGGGACCACTGTGCTCTTGTAGCACAGAAATAGGTGGCTGAGTCGCCAGGGTGGGTAGCTGTGATGTTCAGGGAGAGATGTTTGTTCTTCTTATTCAATAAAACAATGAGTCCTTGTCCTTCTTTCTTATCCATATTTGAAAGAGTATGTATAAGCAACTGCAGACCTTTTCCAGGTTCCTGTTTGTACCAAACAAAGTAAGTGGAGGCACTGTCTGTGTAAGTGCAGTTGATAACACAGTTGTCTCCCTCTTGGACACTCTGGAAAGAGGGATATTGCTCCACTTTTTCTCCTCTACTCTTATCTGTAACAAAAAAAAAAAGAAAGAAAGAAAAGAAAAGAAAGCCAGACAAAATCGTTATCATCATTTTCCAGAGTGTGCTTTTTTCCCCTACAGTAATTTCAGGCAATCCAGAAAAGACCAGTCTTCTCCTCAGACTTCTAATAAATATTTACTAAAACACCCTGTTTACAAAAATTCTCCACTCACAGTCCAGCTGCAGCCACAAGAAAAGGAACCAAGGTCCCATAGGTGTCTTCATTGTTCTCCAAATTGGAATCTGTGATCTCCAGCAAGGAGAGCTACTTCGATTGCCAGGTTATCTCTTCCTTTTCTCCAAACTCAGTGGTTTCTTAACGTTTCAACACAGGCATCTGCTTTTGCTGTTAGAGAGTCAACCAAAAGGGAGTATTTACATATTCTTCCTTGACGAAAGTGCTCTGCCATCTTGTGGTCAGATCCCCAACTGCTAAACCAACTTGTCAAATCCTCTTTTGTCCTATATCTGGGGGAGACTCTGACCCACAAACAGCAATAGGTGAAATAAAGTTCCAAAGGTATTTCCAATCAAAAATTATGCGGATTAGCAAAAACCAGACACAGTGAAAATGTAGAGCTCAGAACTGCATTCATCTTTTCAGCACACACTGAGTCATTTTGAATAAATTTGAAGAAGTTAGATGTTTCTAACATTTGTTTCAAAAACAAGCTTAGTCTCCTTGAAAGAAGAAAATGCCATGATTGACTCTGCTAAGCAACTGAGGAGTAAAATTTTTCCTTCTTATCTTCTCTAGACTTTTTAGTTGGCCGGAGAGTTCATCAGCCAAATCACCCATTTTAGTTCAGCTCTCACAAAGGAAAACTCTTTCTAAAAGCAACATCTAAGCACAAGGCCTGGAGTAAGAGACAAATAAATACATAAATATGTAAATAAAATGTCAAATGCTTGATATTGCAGACTCTGCTAAGCCTGGCCTTGCATCGATCTCCTTATTCCCAGAAATGGACAGTGCCATGTGGCAAAACATGAATGTTTCTTTAGTAAAAGTTACTACTAGACTGTAGAGTAATGGATAAGAAGAGGAGAAAAGACTTCCATAAATTAGTATTAATCCAACCATAGGGAAGAGTTTGGCTGTGGACTGTGGTAGGAAATCTGACATTCACTTTGACATCTTTTCCTCCAGAAGAACAGATCATCTGAGATTATGAATAACCCTAGTAGAGCTATTCCTTGGACAAATCCTCAGCTGTATGAATTTTTAAATTAAATCTTGCCTTGCTTTAAAAAAAATTGACAAGGAAGAGATTCTGGATTGACGTGGCAACATGAGGCTACAGATATTACTTTCTCCCACAGAGCACATCAGATGTACAACTACATACATTTCTTTCTCAAAGAAATCAAAAAACTAGCTACATGACTCCTACACAGCAGATAAAGAAAATATATATATATATCAAAATAGGTAAGCAAAGGACTTCCTTGAAGCTCCAGGGGTTAAGAACCCACCTGCTAATGCAGGAGACATGGGTTCAATCCCTAATCTGGGATGATCCCATATGTCCTGGAGCAGCTAAGGCACTGAACCACAACCACTGAGCCCATGCTCCAGAGCAGGTGAGCCTCAACTACTGAGCCTCACAACTACTGAAGCCTGTGTGCCTACAGCCTGTACACAGCAACAAGAGAAGCCACCGAGGGGGAGGAGGGGGGGAAGCCACAGCAATGAAAAGCCTGAGCACCTCAACCAGAGAGTAGCCCTCACTTGCAGAAACTAGAGACAGACTGCAGGCAGCAATGAAGACTCAGCACAGCCACACACACATGTAAGAGAGGCAGAGACACAGCCTCGCCATAAGACCCCTAATATGGCAACGAAAAATTGAGAGGGAACTCACAAGGCTCACCTTATCCTTGCTCTGTGCAGGGCTTAGACCCAACATCCAGCACCCTAACTTTTAGGATTTGCATCTGAGACAGGTCCCCAAAGCATTCACCTCTAAAAGCCAGTGGGGCTTGTGCCTATAACAAACTATAACAAACAAGACTATAACAAACAAAGAAACAAAGTTTCTAATGGGCTCATAAAGACTGGCTGTGGCCATCCCCCCGGAGTTCAGTGCAGAGGGAGCTAATGGACACACCCATTTCCCAGCTTTTCCCTGAACGAGGCCTGTTTGTATAGTTGAAGAGCTATTCCCTGATGGTCTGGCTTTCAACCAATCCATATCTACGAATTGACTGAGATCCCCCCTTTCAGGCATTGACAGGTCTTGGCACACTTTCAACTACTGGGAGCCACCAAGAACGAAGAATTCTACTTGAACAATTACACAAGTTAGAGACAACAAAGACCTAGGGCTAGGTTGAATGATAAGATTCATCTTCTATAGAAGACCACTCCTTCAAGACTGAGAAAAGTGGCTATTTGATCTAATGCACAGAAACCAACACAGAGAGTCAAGGAAAACGGAGAAACAGAGGAAGATGTCCTCAATGAGCTAAAATAGCAGAACAAACGAAGCTCAAAGTTATAGAAGAAAGTATCAAAGATCACGCAGAAATAAATAAAATATAGACTAAAATGACACAGAAAAAAAAAATCAACAACACTCAGAGCTGATTTTTGAAAAGATAAACAATATGTGCAAACTTTTAGATAGGTTCACCAAAAAAAAAAAGAGAACTCAAATTTTAAAAATTAGAAATTAATGAGTAAAATTACGACTGATATCACAGAAATACAAAAGATCACAACATTATTATGTATATGGCTAAAATTTTGGAGAACCTAAAAGAAATTGATTAATTCCTGAAAACAATCAGCCAAGACTGAATCAGAAAGATTTATGAATGAATAAATCACTAGTAAGGAGACTGAAGGGCTTCCCTGGTGGCTCAGCTGGCAAAGAATCCACCTGCAATGCAGGAGACCTGGGTTTGATCCCTGGGTGGGGAAGATTCCCTGGAAGAGGGCATGGCAACCCACTCCAATGTTCTTGCCTGGAGAATCCCACAGACAGAGAAACCTGGAGGGCTACAGTCCATAGGGTTGCAAAGAGATGGACAAGACTGAAGGGACTTAGCAGGCACAGAGAGACACACAAAGAGACTGAAGCAGTAATCAAAATTAAAGTCCAGGGCCAGGCGGCTTCACTGGTGAATTCTATCAATCATTTAAATAGGAATTAATACCAATCTTTCTGAAATATTTAAAAAGAAGAAGAAAAGGGAATACTTTTAAGCTTATTTTATGAGGCCAGCATTATCCTGATCCTAAATCAGACAAGAACACTATAAGAAAGTAAAATTACAAGCCAATATCCCTGATATACATAGAGGCAAAACCCCTCAACAGTATATCAGCAACTGAACTCAATAATACAGTAAAAAGATCAGGCACCAAGATCAAGTGGGAATCATCTCTTGGATGCAAACATGTTTCAATGTGCACAATCCAATCAGTGTAATACATTATATTACCTAAGTAAAGGATAAAAATCATGATGATCATCTCAACAGGTTCAGAAGTATTTTATAAAATACAATTTTCATTCATGATTTTTAAAAACACTCCAAACAAAATGAATATAAGGGGAATGTACTTCAACATAATAAAGCTATATGTGACTACCCCACTAACGTCATACTTGACAGTGAAAAGCTGAAAGCTTTTCTTCTTAAGATCACAAACGAGACAAGTAGGTCCACTTTCACTGCTATTCAATACAGTGCTAAAGGTCCTAGCAAGAGCCAATTAGGCAAGAAAAAAGAAATTAAAGGCATTCAAACTGGAAAGGAAAAACTAAAGCTCTGTTTGCAGATGACATGACATTACATGCCACCACAAAAAATTAAAAATAAAACTACCATGCTGCTAAGTCACTTCAGTCGTATCCAACTCTGTGCGACCCCATAGACGGCAGCCCACCAGGCGCCCCCGTCCCTGGGATTCTCCAGGCAAGAGTACTGGAGTGGGTTGCTATTTCCTTCTCCAATGCATGAAAGTGAAAGTGAAGTCGCTCAGTCGTGTCTGACCCTCAGTGACCCCATGGATTGCAGCCTTCCAGGCTCCTCTGTCCAGGGGTTTTCCAAGGCAAGAGTACTGGAGTGGGGTGCCATTGCCTTCTCCATTCAGTTCAGTTCAGTCCAGTCTCTCAGTCGTGTCCGACTCTTTGCGACCCCATGAATCGCAGCACTCCAGGCCTCCCTGTTCATTACCATCTCTCAGAGTTCACTCAGACTCATGTCCATCGAGTCAGAGATGCCATCCAGCCATCTCATCCTCGGTCGTCCTCTTTTCCTCCTGCCCCCAATCCCTCCCAGCATCAGAGTCTTTTCCAATGAGTCAGCTCTTCGCATGAGGTGGCCAAAGTATTGGAGTTTCAGCTTTAGCATGATTCCTTCCAAAGAAATCCCAGGGTTGATCTTCAGAATGGACTGACTGGATCTCCTTGCAGTCCAAGGGACTCTCAAGAGTCTTCTCCAACACCACAGTTCAAAAGCATCAATTCTTCGGTACTCAGCCTTCTTCATAGTCCAACTCTCACATCCATACATGACCTCAGGAAAAACCATAGCCTTGACTAGATAGACCTTAGTCGGCAAAGTAATGTCTCTGCTTTTGAATATACTATCTAGGTTGGTCATAACTTTTCTTCCAAGGAGTAAGCATCTTCTAATATGACCCAGCATTTCTGCCTCTGGGTATATATACAAAGGAAATGAAAACTAGGATATCATAGAGGTGTCTCCATTTCTGAGTTTACTGCAACATTACTCACAATACCCAATATATGGAAACAAAGTAAATGTCCATCAATGAGTGAATGGATAAAAAGGATGTGATATATATATAACATGTTTATGGATATGGAAGGAAATCCTGCCATTTGTGATAAGCTGGATAGACCTTGAGTGCATTGTGCTAAGCGACTTATCAAAAAGACCAATACTATATAATAGCACTTATATGTGGAATCTAAAAAAAGCCAAACTCATAAAAAGAGAGTACAATGATGATTACCAAGGGTTGGGAGTTAGGGAACCGGAGAGATATTGTTCAAGAATGCAAACTTGTACCTAGTAGATAAGTCCTTCAGACCTAATGTACAGCATAGCAATCATAGCCAACAATACTGTATTATAAACTTCAATGTTTCTGAGAAACTATATTTTAATTGTTCTTACCACAAAAAAAAGAATGATAATTATATGGCCTGATAAAGGTGTTAGCTAATCATCGAAATTCTCCAAGGCAGACTTCAGCAATATGTGAATCATGAACTTCCAGATGTTCAAGCTGAATTTAGAAAAGGCAGATGAACCAGAGATCAAATTGCCAACATTTGCTGGATCATCAAAAAAGCAAGAGAATTCCAGAAAAACATCTATTTCTGCTTTATTGACTATGCCAAAGCCTTTGACTGTGTGGATCACAATAAACTGTGGAAGATTCTGAAAGAGATGGGAATACCAGACCACCTGACCTGCCTCTTGAGAAACCTATATGCAGGTCAGGAAGCAACAGTTAGAACTGGATATGGAACAACAGACTGGTTCCAAATAGGGAAAGGAGTACGTCAAGGCTGTATATTGTCACCCTGCTTATTTAACTTCTATGCAGAGTACATCATGAGAAACACTGGACTGGAAGAAACACAAGCTGGAATCAAGATTGCTGGGAGAAATATCAATAACCTCAGATATGCAGATGATACCACTCTTAGGGCAGAAAGTGAAGAAGAGCTAAAAAGCCTCCTGATGAAAGTGAAAGAGGAGAGTGAAAACGCTGGCTTAAAGCTCAACATTCAGAAAATGAAGATCATGGCATCTGGTCCCATCACTTCATGGGAAATAAATGGGAAAACAGTGGAAACAGTGGCTGACTTTATTTTCCTGGGCTCCAAAATCACTGCAGATGGTGATTGCAGCCATGAAATTAAAAGACGCTTACTCCTTGGAAGAAAAGTTATGACCAACCTAGATAGAATATTAAAAAGCAGAGATATTACCTTGTCAACAAAGGTCTGTCTAGTCAAGGCTATGGTTTTTCCAGTGGTCATGTATGGATGTGAGAGTTGGACTGTGAAGAAGGCTGAGCGCTGAAAAATTGATGCTTGTGAACTGTGGTGTTGGAGAAGACTCTTGAGAGTCCCTTGGAGTGCAAGGAGATCCAACCAGTCCGTTCTGAAGGAAATCAACCCTGGGATTTCTTTGGAAGGAATGATGCTAAAGCTGAAACTCCAGTACTTTGGCCACTTCATGAGAAGAGTTGACTCACTGGAAGAGGCTCTGATGCTGGGAGGGATTGGGGGCAGGAGGAGAAGGGGACGACAGAGGATGAGATGGCTGGATGGCATTACAGACTCAATGGACATGAATCTGAGTGAACTCCAAGAGATAGTAATGAACAGGGAGGCCTGGTGTGCTGCGATTTATGGGGTCGCAAAGAGTCGGACACGACTGAGCGACTGAACTGAACTGAACTATCTTTTTTTTCATCTAATGATTCTAGGATTCATCTAATGACCTAGGATTCCATTTAAGGACATAGAATTGCACATAAAAATTTATGCAGTTTGTTTCTTACAGCATATGTATTGGTAGAATCAACCTAAGACTCTGAATATGATTAGTTAATCTGAATATAAAATATTATATAGTTAGTGAACATGCAAAAAATTTTAATGATACAGATAACTAATTTTCACAAAGGTGCCAAGAATATACAATGGGAAAAGGTCTATCTCTTCAAAAATGGTGTTGGAAAAATTGAATATCCACATGCAAAAGAATGAAATTGGACCCTCATCTTCCACTGTATAAGAAAATCAACACAAAATGGATTAAAGACTTAAATTTAAGACATGAAGCCATAAAACTCCTAGAAGAAAACACAGGCAGTAAACTCTTTGAAATCAGTCTCAGCAGTATCTTGTTTTGATCTGTCTCCTTAGGCAAGGGCAAGAAAAGCAAAAATAAATAAGTGGGAGTACATCAAACTAAAAAGTTTTTGCATAGAGAAGGAAATCATCAACTAAATGAAAAGGCAGTCTACTGAATGGGAATATAATATTTGCAAATGATATATCCAATAAGAGGATAATATTCAAAAGAGTCAAAGAATTCATACAACTCAAAATTTTAAAAATAAACAATCAGATTTTAAAAATGGGTAGAAAACCTGAATAGACATTTTTCCAAAGAAGATATACAGATGGTCAGCAGGCACATGAAAATATGCTCAGTATCACTAATTAGGGAAATGCAAATAAAAACTGCAATGAAGTGTCAGTCTACACCAGCTAGGGAGTTTTTTATCAGAAAGACAGGTGATAAGTGCTGGTAAGGATGTACAGAGAAAAGAGAATCTTTGTACATTGTTGGTGGGAATGTAGACTGGTACAACCACAATGGAAACTTGTGTGGAAGTCTCTCAAAAAAATTAAAAACAAAACTACCATTTGATGTAGCAATTCTGCTTCTAGGTTTTCATCCAAAGGAAGTGAACTCACGGTCTTAAAGAGATATCTGTACCCCCATGTTTATTACAGCATTATTTCCAAAAGCCAAGATATGGAGACAACTTAAATGTCCGTCAACAGATGTATGGAAAAAGATGATGTGGTATCTATTAACACCTATCTATCTATTCATCTATAATAAAATATTATATAGACTTAGAAGAAAAGGGTATTCTGCTATCTGCAACAGCAAGGACGAACCTGGAAGATATTGTCCTTGAAATAAGTCAGAGAGAGAAAGACAAATACTGTACACTATCACTTATATATGGACCCTTAAGAAAACAGAGTTGAACTCATAGAAACAGAGCAGAATGGTAGTGCCAGAAGTTGGGAGCACTGGGGGAACAGGGAGATGTTGGTCAAAGGGTACAAATTTCAGGGAATTCCCCGGCAATTTAGTGGTGAACTCCATGATTCCACTTCAGAGGGCATGGGTTTGATCCCTGGTCCAGAAACGATGATCTGAGCAAGCTGAGTGGTGTAACCAAAAAAGCTGGTTGGGGCTGGAGGACGGGGAGAGGGAGGAACAAATTTCAAATCTAAGATGGATACATTCTGAAAATCCAATGTGTAGCATAGTGACTGTGGTTAATAATATTCGTACTCTTGGGGACTTCCCTGGTGGTCCAGTGGCTAAGACTCTGTTCCGAATGCTGGGGGCCAGGGTTGGATCCCTGGTCAAGAAACTATAGATATAATATGCCACAGCTAATATATGCCCCAAGGAAAGAACCTACCTGCCACAACGGAGATGGAAGATCCTGTATGCGCTACAGCTAAATTTGTACTCTGGAAATTTTCTAGGACAGTGAGTCTTAAGCATTCTCACTTACATTCAAAAAGGTAACTGTGAAGTGGGGAATGTGTAAATTAACTTGCTCGTAGTAATATTTTTTTAAATATTTATTTGTGTACATTGGGTCTCAATTGCAGCACAGGGGATCTTTGCTTGTGGTGCGGGAACCCTCTAGTTGTGGCTCACACCTGTATCCTGTATTGAACATAGACTGGCGCTTCATTTCTTATATGATAGTATACATGTTTCAGTGCCGTTCTCCCAAATCATCCCACCCTCTCCCTCTCCCTCAGAAGCCAAAAGTTCGTTCTATACTTCTGTGTCTCTTGTGTTGTCTCATTTACAAGGTCATCGTTACTATCTTTCTAAATACATCTTGAATGCATTCACAAAACAATATTTACTCCTTGCTCACTACATTGCAGCAAGGATGACAATATTAAAACAGAAATCATGTCAATGTGGAGTTTTCATTTAGCCAAAAGCTTTGTCTTTATACTTTGAATAAAATCCATTCTCTTCACAAATATTTGAATGCTGTGGCCCCAGACTACTTTTTCTCTTTTCTTATATTCCTGATGCTCACCTCCATTAATTAAGCAGTTTGCTCAAATCTTTCTTATCCTCCAAGTCTCAGATTAAAAAATCATATTTCAACTGATAAATAGATAAATTAAAATGTTGCATATATCTTCAATGGAATATTATTCTGCCTTTAAAAAGAATGAAATTCTGAGACATGCTTCAAAATGGGTGAACCTGGAAGACATCATGCTAAATTGAAATAAGCCAGGCACAAAAGGAAAAATACTATATGGTTTATTTCATTTATATGAGACCTAGAATAGGCAAATTACTAAATTATATGACATAATCTGTATATATTAAACTTTGATTCTCCTCTTCTAACTATATACTGAAGTACTGAGGACCATAGAACATGCCCAAGCTAGTTTTGTGAAGTTTTATGTCCTAATGCTGGGTGAGTTGACATAGTAGTTTGAAGGAATATTTTTTGAAGCAATTCCTACAGTAGGATTGACTAACAAAAACTTAACTCTACAGAGAAGTCACTGTGAATCACATTAATATATCTCAGTTGATGCAAACTAAATGTGTCTTCAACTCAATCTCACCCATATAACCGGATTTCCAAAAATGTCTGAAGCTACTCCAATACTACCTGAAACAAAGAGAAGTGTGATACAGGAGTAGTGAGCATGAGAAAAGATTGTTTTAACCAACTGCCACTAAAATAGCTTACTTTAAAATTTTTCCATATAAAAATAGTGATCACATTACAGGACCCTTCCCAGAACTTGGCCTCCATCAGGTCTCTGTCAGGTCTCACTGTCTCTTACAAGGTCTTCCTAATTGTCTTTATGGCTTAATCTTGTCCCACCCTTCCTCAATGAGTTATTCCTCAAGGCACAGACTGTGATCCTTCTAAAATTATAAGTTAGATTAGATCACCCAAAAACCCTTCAAATGCTTCCTATTACATGTAGTTCAGTTCAGTTCAGTTTGCTCAGTCATGTCCAACTCTTCGTGACCACATGAATCGCAGCACGCCAGGCCTCCCTATCCATCACCATCTCCCAGAGTTCACTCAAACTCATGTCCATTGATTCGGTGATGCCATCCAGCCATCTCATCCTCTGTTGTCCCCTCTTCTCCTGCCCCCAATCCCTCCCAGCATCAGAGTCTTTTCCAATGAGTCAGCTCTTCTCATGAGGTGGCCAAAGTACTGGAGTTTCAGCTTTAGCATCATTCCTTCCAAAGAACACCCAGGACTGATCTCCTTCAGAATGGAGTGGTTGGATCTCCTTGCAGTCCAAGGGACTCTCAAGAGTCTTCTCCAACACCACAGTTCAAAAGCATCTATTCTTCAGCACTCAGCTTTCTTCACAGTCCAACTCTTGCATCCATACATGACCACTGAAAAAACCATAGCCTTGACTAGACAGACCTTTGTTAGCAAAGTAATGTCTGTGCTTTTCAATATGCTATCTAGGTTGGTCGTAACTTTTCTTCCAAGCAGTAAAGCATCTTTTAATAAATCTAACCATGATGTTATAAATCCACATAAGACTGAGCTCCTTATTACCTCTTTGCCATTATCACCCACCTCTCTTTCCTCGCTATTTTATGGGAATATCATAATATATATCATAATATCCCAGTCATCTTTCTTTCACAAATAAATCAAATTTCCTTCTGCCTTAGGACCCTTACTACATTTGAAAACTCTGCCTTACCCCAGATCTCAACACTGATTTTTGCCCTTTTTTTTTCTTTTGAAACTCAAGACTCAGTTGGAGTTTTTAGAACATTGAGCAACTAAGCACACAACCACTGTGATTTTCTTTTAATATTATGCTGTTTTATTTTATTAATGTCACTTAAGTTTTGAAGTCATTGTTTTCTCATCTTATCTCCCCATAGTAGAATAAAAAATCCATATGTGCAGGAAATCTGTCTGTATTGCGGATAAGGTATCTTTAACCATAAGACCAATGCCTACCATAGTATGCTACAAAATAAAAATTTTTGAGCAACTGTATATTTGAACAAACTCCGAATGAGGGAATTTTGGCTCTCTCTTAGGGAGAATAAAGCAGCTCCTCAGGGATCTGGTAGAGTTTGAGTCTGGGGGATGACTCTGTCCTCATCTGTGTTCTGACCTCTGTTGCTGGGTCACTGTGGCCTCTAGCAGGGTGGTTCTGTAGAACTAAGGGCAATAGGTCAGCCATCACTCCATTGCTGTTGTTGTTGCTTAGGGGCTAAGTCATGTCCGACTCTTTTGCACCCCCACGGACTACAGCCCACCAGGCTCCTCTGCCCATAGGATTCTCCAGGTGAGAACACTGGAGTGTGTTGCCATGCCTTCCTTCAGGGGATCTCCTCAATCCAGGGATCAAATCCACGTCTCCTGCGTTGACAGGTGAATCTTTACCACTGAACCACCTGGGAAGGCCCATCACTCCATAGGGAACTTCAAATTAGCTTTTCCTCAGAATTCTCTCATTAGAAATTGTCAAAATGTGTTTGCTTGTTGACTCTCATGAAAATATTTTGCACTTTATCAGTGTATAAAATTGACCTATGAGTGTCCAAGAATACAGTCAGAGTGCCAGGAATAAGACTGTGGCATCTGAAGTCAGATTGCTTCCCTTCCAGTACTGTTCTGCCACTGGGTACCTCTACTTTGTAAAGTCTTTCACCTTTTTATTTTTTATGCTTTGTCCCCTTGTTGTAAAAAAACAAAGAGGACAACCCAATACCTGTGTCATAAAGTGATACGGAGATTAAATAATCGCATGCAAGTGCTACCTAAACATTAGCTACTTTACTATATTTGATATTAAGGCCTTCCAGACACTTAAAGTCATGAATACAAGCACTGCCAAGCAAGACAATGCTTCCTTTTCCTTTCTTAAAAGTTTAGTCACGAGTTAATATTAACAGATAAACGCTTGTGTACCAGCAGCACATGAACATCTGTAGATTTCTCCCTGTACTAGCCAATTTAGTATCTGCTCCTTGAGGCCCTAACTTTGACCTTGAGTTGGACTTTTCACTGTTTGCTGAAACATGAGTTTGAATCTTGCCATTTCTTTTTAAGAATTTCTATGTTAGCTTTAAATGTTTAAAATTAGAAAATTTAAATACTGACAAAATCAATCAGGGAACCTAATGCTGTGCAAGTCTGTCCTGTGGCAGGGCTGGGGCTGAGGCAGCTGCAGTTTGAGTACAGGCTGCAGGCCGCCTGGGAGCACTGTGCCTCCACTGCACAGAGGTAGGTGGCTGCGTCTCCCAGCTGGGAGGCTGTGATGTGCAGGGTACTGTACCGCTCCTTAGAATTCACTGTGGAACTCAGCCTTTCATTCTGCTTCGTCCCTGAAGCTATGAAAAACAGCCTGGTGAGGCTGCCTCCAGGATTCTGCTGGAACCACTGCACACTGTTCATCAAGTCAGAAGAATTGCACCACAGAGTAGAGCTGGCTCCCTCCTGGAGGCTCAGGACTGAAGGACTCTGCTCCACCTTCACTCCCCTCACCCCTGCTTGGAAAGAGAGAGAAGCAAACACGAATTATGTCACTGGGGAATCATGGGTGTAATTTCCAGCCCTGTAAACTATCTCAAGAAACACCTGAGGATGTAGGACCTTCTAGGAGCCCCAGGTCAGCTCTCCTTCCCTCCCTCTCACTGACAGCTGTGGACACTCCCAGGCCCCTCTCTGAGATGACCCGACTCACAGCAAATCCGGATGCACAGAAGCTCCAGCAGGGCTCCCCGTGTTCTCTTCATGGCTCCCTGCCCCATTACTGGAGTGCCTTCTCCCCTGCCCGAAGGGTGCAGTCTTGGGTCCAGAGAAATTTTGTTCTTACTGTCAATATGTTCCATTAGAATCACTGAGAACCAATCACATCTGAGGTGTGTCACTCACTTTACAGGAAATTCCACCAGTGATGGTCCAGCCCAGGCTCAGTGTGTAAAGTCTCAGGTGTGTGGATGTGTAGGGGGTGGGGACACCCAGGCTGGTGAGGGTGAGGGAGGCAGTGAGGGGGGAAATGCCCAGCCTTCCCAGTGTTTTTTTTTTTTTCCAGAATTGTTTTAGGTAGGAAAGAGTGAAAGTTTGGATGGAAGGTGAGAAAAGTGAAAAACAAAAAACGAAACTCAGATGGAAATAGAGGCCTGGTTACTAACACAATCTGGAAGGTGATAGTTTCAGTGAGCCTGCCTTCTGAACAAGAATTAAAACAGGAAGTTTGACAAAGAATTGGATAATATATTTACATGGAATCTCTAACAAAGAAATACTGTTTCATGGTACATTACATTTTGTTAATCCCTTTTGTTACAAAACTAAACACAAATAAAAGAAATTAAAATAGTTTGTAAACCTAACCTAAAAATGTAGATTTATTTATGGAGAAGGCAATGGCACCCCACTCCAGTACTCTTGCCTGGAAAATCCCATGGATGGAGGAGCCTGGTTGGCTGTAGTCCATGGGGTCGCTGAGAGTCGGACACGACTGAGCGACTTTACTTTCACTTTTCACTTTCATGCATTGGAGAAGGAAATGGCAACCCACTCCAGTGTTCTTGCCTGGAGAATCCCAGGGATGGCGGAGCCTGGTGGGCTGCCATCTCTGGGGTCGCACGAAGTCGGACACGACTGAAGCAACAGCAGCAGCAGCAGCAGATTTATTTTTATATATGAACATAGTTCAGTTCAGTTCAGCCGCTCAGTCATGTCTGACTCTTTGCGACCCCGTGAATTGCAGCATGCCAGGCCTCCCTGTCCATCACCAACTCCCAGAGTTTACCCAGATTCGGGTCCATCGAGTCAGTGATGCCATCCAGCCCTCTCATTCTCTGTCATCCCCTTCTCCTCCTGCCCCCAATCCCTCCCAGCATCAGAGTCTTTTCCAATGAGTCAACTCTTCACATGAGGTGGCCAAAGCACGGGAGTTTCAGCTTTAGCATCATTCCTTCCAAAGAACATCCAGGACTGATCTCCTTCAGAATGGACTGGTTGGATCTCCTTGCAGTCCAAGGGACTCTCAAGAGTCTTCTCCAACACCACAGTTCAAACACATCAATTCTTTGGCGCTCAGCTTTCTCCACAGTCCAGCTCTCACATCCATACATGACCACAGGAAAAACCATTGCCTTGACTAGACATAGTAGAGGTTTGCAATTAGACTTTGGTAAAAAAATAAATTGACCATGTAGAGAATATCCATCTTAGTCTCATTCCCGCCTCCTCTCTTCTCCCTTCCAGCCCTTTCCCCTGACATTCTGCACATCACATGGCTGATTCTGCTCTGTGAACGTGAAGTGAGGGCCACGTTTTTTACTTCAAAGTGTTTTCTCTTTTTCCCTCCAGTCTTTCCTTATACCTTCCCCCTTTCTCCTCTCTTTACTTTTATTCTTTATTTCTCTCTTCTCTTTCTCTTTTTCTTCAGAGGAGAGACAGGATGCAACACTGTAAGGGGTATTAAAGTAATTTCTAAGTCAGTAGAATAAAAGGTCATTTTAAGAATTTTTCATTCTAAAAATCAGAGGAAAAGGAAATAGATAATGTAGTGTTTTGTTTTGTTTTTGTTTCCTACTGGATCCTCCAGCCCTATTTGGCTCTAACAGATCCCTACTCTTAATCCTGCTCCAGCAATCATCTCTGTCAAATTATCTTAGCCCAGGCCCTCCCCAACCTGATCCAGTTTAGGGAGACCTGAGCTCCATCTTTCTGGGATTATGCTAAAATAAAAGAGCCAAGTAAATGACAGGAACATTTGGTAAATATTCTCCCTAAATATTTTTTTCTTTTAAATGTGATTTTTTTTCTTTCAAATCTTTTTTATCGTAGTAAAAGTCACATAATATAAAACATACCATTTTAACCATATTTACCTGTACAGTTCAGTGGCACTAAGTACATTCACATTGTTGTGCAACTCTCAGCATCATCCAACTCCAAATTTTTCACCTTCCTAAACTGAAACTCTGTCCTCATTAAACACTAGTTCCCCAATTCCCCCTCCCATTACCCCCCTAGCCCCTGGCACCTACCAATGGACTTTTTTTTTTAATTCCAATGTTCTTTCTGACTCTATGACTTTGACTTTTCTAAGTACTTCATATAAGTGGAATCAAACAGTATTTATCTTACGCTTAGTGACGTTTACTTTATCACATTTTCCTCAGTCCCTTCTTCTAACTCTTATTAACCATCTCCCCATTCAGTTTTTTTTTTCCCCAAATATTCACCGACAGATGGGACTATCTAGGATCTTAAGAAAAGTTCCTCAGTAAAGTGAAGCCGGTGGATTAAAGCCATCAGCATAAGCTGTCGCAGGCCTCTCCTATGTCTGATCTCAGGTCATGGGGCAATCTTCATGCAAAAACAGACACTTCCACTCTCCCATCTGAAGCGATTCTCTGAGCAAGTTCCAGCCTCCAGTCTGTTGGAGACATTGTTTACTCCTCATAAGCTGTCTTTCCTCTTATGAATCCTGACTCTGAAAATTAAGACCATGTCTGCATGAGAGCTAAGTTGAGTTCCCTCTGCTCTGCGTGTCTATAGAATATGCGATCTTTCTGAAAATGCTTTAGGTCGATCTCTTGAGTCACTGACAGCCTCATGTTCACCAGAAGTTTATGTTCAGCTCCCCTTTCTGTCCTAGGACCTGAGTCATCCAGAGCACAGAAGTATTTGGCCGAGTCCCTCCAATGGGCTAATGGTTTCTCCAGGTGGAAAGTGGTTTCACTCTTAAATTCAACCTTAAAACCTTTGATGCCTGGAACAAGGCCTTCTCCAGATATGTACTTCAGGAGAAGCTGGAGTCCTTGGTTGGGGTACTGCACGTACCAGAAGAGATACGGTGAAACAGATGAGTAGTTGCACCTGAGCTCCAGACGGGATCTTTCAGAGACAGTCATGTGGCTGTCAGGCTGGGTCACTGACTGGGCTCCGGCTCCTCCTGAGACATCAATGCATGTTAGTGAGTCCAGCACAGACTTACCTACTAAGAGACAGCATCTCTATTCAGAGTCCAGTTGTGATACCACACTTCGAGAGAACAGAAAGATGAAATAGAATTTTACTCACTCAGGGCCAGCAATGTCATAAGCACTGTTATGGGAACCAGACTCATGACTGAGCAGTGAAGAAGCTGTGGGATACTATTTTGAAGATCTTTCCTGAACAGGAAGGAATATGGCTGAGGCAACAGCACTCTTAAGAAAGAGTGGGTATGGTTGATGTTCTAGAATCTTGCTTTAAGCATGTTGCAGAGATGTTTGGAAGAGTCTCTTCCTTGACAAATCTGGATGTTTTCTGACTTCTGAATGCTTCTCATTTATCACTGTCTGCAGCTGACACCTCAGCCAGCTCTCTGAAGTGAAGTTGCTCAGTCGTGTTGGACTCTTTGCAACCCCATGGACTGTAGTCTACCAGACTCCTCAGTCCACGGAATTTTTCAGGCAAGAGTACTTCAGTGAGTTGCCATTTCCTTCTCCAGGGGATCTTCCCAACCGAGGGATCGAACCCTGGTCTCCCTGTCTGCAGGCAGAGACTTTACCATCTGAGCCAAAAAAGAACGTTGCTGTTCTTTAATTGTAATTCTAGTTTGAGCAACATCGCCCTCTGGAGGCCAAACAGAAGTAGTTCTTCTCTTACACCTTGCTATATCCCTTGCTATTTCAAGCATGATTGTGCTGGGCTGTGCTTAGTCGCTCAGTCGTGCCCGATTTTTTGCGACCCCACGGACTGTAGCCCACCAGCCTCCTCCGTCCATGGGGATTCTCCATGCAAGAATACTGGAGTGGGTTGCCTTGCCCTCCTCCAGGGGACCTTCCCAATCCAGGGATCAAACCCAGGTCTCCCACACAGCAGGTAGGTTCATACTGTTTATCCCAGGTATGAAGACACATAAAAAGAGAGAATCTGAGACGTCACAGAAAATTTGATTGAACGAGTATAATAGCATTCCGAGTCCTTTCCCATAACAGATTGCATAGAAAGCATCAGAATAACCCTTAGGCAAGAGAATCAGGTAGATTGACCCAGGCTCAGTTTTAGCTATGGAGATTCGTTAAAAAAAGAAAGAAAGAAAGAAAGAAACTGCCATATGATCCAACAATCCCACTACTGGACATATACTCTGAGAAAGCCATAATTGAAAAAGACACAGGTACCCCAATGTACATTGCAGCACTATTTACAGTAGCTAGGATATGGAAGCAACCTAGCTATCTATCGACAGATGAATGGAAAAAGAAGCTGTGATACATATACACAGTGGAATATTACTCAACCATAAAAGGAACACATCTGAGTCATTTCTACTGTGGCAGATGAACCTAGAGCCTATGATACAAGGTTAAGAAAGAAAAAAACAAATATTGTATATTAATGCATATATATATGTATATATATGTATATATATGGAAACTAGAAAGATGGTACTGATGAACCTATTTGCCGAGCAGCAGTGGAGGCACAGACATAGAGAACAGACTTGTGGTCAATGGACAAATGAGCGGGTGCAACGAATAGAGAGTAGCGTGGAAAATACACATTGCCGTATGTAACATAGATAGCCAGTGGGAATTTGCCGTAGGACTCAGGGAATTCAAACCAGGGCTCTGTGACAACCTAGAGGGGTGGGATTGGGTGGGAGCTGGGAGGGAAGTTCAAGGAGGAGGGGACATATGTATACTTATGGCTGATGCATGACGATGTATGGTGGAAACCAACACAATATTATAAAGCAATTATCCTTAAAAAATAAATAACATGATATATTTTTTTAAAAAAGAATCAACTCATCCACAAGATATGATCTAATCCTCAAAAGACAATCATGCATTATTTTCCAAAGTTTTGGCTCTCAGGATCTTTGCTTTTAATATTACACATGGTCTATTTATGACTTACACATGATTAATATTCTTAAATTATGGGAAAATTCCAGAGTATACACATCAAAAAGTAAATTATGTTTATCTAAAGATATTGAGGTATGGGGGCATTTTTATTTCTTTGTCCATTTTACTTATGATTGTTTTCTAAATTTTCTACTACTATAGTCGTACTCCATTACATTGATGACTCTCAGTGAATCATGCTTCCTGATATTCATTGCCTGCATAGTCTCCTCTCCATGAATCTGGGAGGGCCCTGGGATTCACATAACTGATAGAATGCAGGAAGAGTGATGTCAAACCAGTCCTGAACTTGAGCAGTTCTCCAAACTCTTAGCAACTGCCATGAAAGAAACCCGACTACCATGCTGATGACAGCATGTGCAGAGACCATTTGGGAAGATCGACTATATATTCTATATTTTTAAAACCACACACACACGTGTGTAGGTCCATGGGAGGATGGAAATGCATTGAGTGAAGTAGGCTACGTGCCTGTAATGCGCTCAGTGCAGCAGTAAGATCTATGCGAGAGCCCTACTCGAATGATACTCCATAGTGGGTAAGACAACCAAGAGAAACTGCTGGGTCTCCTGTCACTCCAGCTGGCTCTCAGGAGCTCTGTATCTGTTTTCAGTGCAGACTAGGGGTGCACCTGCCCTCCAGCCTAACCCAGAAGCTGACTCTGCTTTCAGTGTTGTCCTTTAGTTAATTCAGTCATTCATTTGGCCACGTCAGGGCTCAGTGTCAGCACGCAGGCTCTTTACTGCATCGTGCGGGGTCTTTTGTTGGGGCACATGGACTCCCCAGTGGTGTCACGCAGGCTCCAAAGCACTTGGGCTTCAGTAGTTGTAGTGCACAGGCTTAGCCGCTTCTCAGCAGGTGGGATCTTAGTTCCCTGACCAGGGATGGCACCCGTGCCTCCTGCATTGCAAGGTGGATTCTTAGCCACTGGACCACCAGGGAAGTCCCCTTAATAGTGTTCTTGTACAACAATCCCCCACCTTTGCTGGGGTGATTTTTCCCCTGAGCAAAGCTGATACACGTATGTTCCTTTCTGCTTAAAAACCATTCCCTGGGTCAGGTTGACTCTCTTTTGACCAGGCTTTTCCTGATCTGGCATCTACTCACCAGCTGTATCTGCCTCCCCACTCCTGTTAACTTCACTTTATCTAAGTTGCCATCCCCAAACAAGCCATGTTTGCTTGATTTTAGGCCTTAATACTTGTTTTTCCTGAGTTTTTACTCTTTTCCCAGCTCTATGGGTCTCTTCTCATGCCAGGAATCTTGAGTCACATAGATAGTTTTATTATTAAAATCCCAGGTTTGGGGTTTGTTCTTTTTACTATCTTTTATTGTGGCAATTTACATGTAATATAAAATGTGGCACTTGAACCATTTTTAAGTGTAGAATTTGGTGGCATTAGTGACAGTCACAAATTATATAACCATCGCCACTACTTCCATAATTTTTCATCACTCTAAACAGAACTCTGAGCCTATTAAGCAATAAATTTTCACTCTCTATTTCACCCAGTCTCCACTAACATCTAATGTCTAATTTACTCAGTCTCCAGGAGTTTGCCTATTCTAGATATTTTCTATAAATGCAATCATACAATAATTGTCCTTTTGTATCTGGCATCGGGAACTTAGCTTATTTTCCAGGTTCACTCGTGTTGTGGCATGTGTCAGAATTCTTTTCCTTTCCGTGGCTGAAGAATATTCCACCGTGTGAAATTCCACATTTTGTTTATCCATTCATATGTTAATATACACCCAGGTTGTTTCCACCTTTGGGTTATTATGAATAATTCTGCTCTGAATATTGGTTAGCACGTCACGTTTTTGCCTTCACATAGTCATATCTTATTATTAAGGTAGAACTGGCTAAGTGCCATTTACCTTACAGAATCATCTACAAGTGGAAAATGATGGAACGGGAGTTCAAGCTCAAACCTCTGGCCTGTGTCCAGGATGTTTCCACTTTGCCCCACAGAAATACAGACTTTCTCACATGTACTATCATGTGGAAGTGGGAGGACTGAAGGGAGCAGAGGTTACTTACGAGGCTCCAGTTAGCCTGCAGTTACAGGTAGGGCTTTACCTAAGGGAGATAAAAATGGGTCCACATATGATGTCCATAAATGTCCACATGCAGTCATGCTCAGAAAGTAAAATGGTGTGGCGACTACTGTGGGTATGTGGATATTAACTGGTTGAGAGAAGAATGGAGAAGAATGGAAGATAAGATTAAGACAAAAAAGTTTTAAAGGGACTTCCCTAACAATCCAATAATTAAGAGTCTGTGCAAATGCAGCAGGCATGAGTTCAATTCCTGGTCAGGGAACTAAGATTCTGCACATCACTTGGTATAGCCAAAAAGATAAAAAATAAATAAAAACTAAGAATGAGATATAAATCGAACGGAGATTAGAGTAAGTGGCCATTTGTACTCAGCAAAGCTTTAGTCAAGCTACCAAATTACTACCATATAATAAATTTAGTCCGATAAAGACAGAGTGGAATAGATGCCAACATGCAATCTTATTTCATGACCTGAATACAAACAAGGGTATACAATGGGTCATGTGTAGAACGGCATGATCTAGCTTAAGTTTGGTCAAACTCAGCCCATTGTTAACCTGTTTCCTAAGAAATAATCACTGAAAGCCTCTTTGATTTTTTCCCCCTGCCCCACAGACCTGAGACCTCATGCTGAATTTTGTCAGCATTTGCAAGAAGTTGCAAGACACTCCAATTCGTACACTCAGAAGTTCCTTTATGACCCTAATCCTGGGCCACTGCCAGGCAAAATTAGGAAGTAAGCAGCCAGGTGTCTTTCCCTTCCAGGTAACAGGTGTTAACAACAGGTATGAATCATCAAGGATAGGATATTAGGCATGAGTAGGGAAGACATTTTTTGAATGTGGGAACCCTGTGGGCACTCCTCAAACCACACCATCAAGACACACCACATACTCAGCTTGGCTGAAGGGCTAGTCCTGTCTGGACAGATCCTCTCAAGATGGAGACAATCTGACAGGAAGTGAGCTTTGAAAGAACATCCCACTTCCTGGCGTTGAGCATAACTGGGAACAATAGTCTACCTTGATGCAGTCCAAATAAAAAGGGTTTGAATGATGTAGCTTAAGGAAGGAAGCAAAAAAGTAACCTTGGGGAATAAGGCTGTAAATTAATTTTGTTTTCCCTTCAATTTCATATACCTAGAGAGCAAAACCACAGCAAGTTCTAAGACAGACTGTATGGAGCCATTAGATGGTCACTAGGCTGTTCCTGGGAGCCCTCATGTGTTTCTAGCTCCTGCTCCATACCCAAGTCCACACTCAGTACACAGCTACTGATGAATTCACGTAGAAAGGAAACATTTAGGCAGTATCAGCCTTGAGCAAAAATCTTAAGGAGCACAAGATTTGCCTTTTACATCTGACTACCTCTCCTTTCTCTCTATAGGGCTTCTATCTCCCTTTCTCAGCTACTGACTCATCATCTCTTACAGCTTCTCCATTTCCTTCCACATAAAATTGTCCTTATCTGTTTACTGAAAGAAGCTTATACACTGACTTATACTAAGGTGTGAATGACTGAAAATGACTTATTATCCTGCCTTTTGCAAGAGTGGTTACATTCTTCAAAGTAATAATTTCACTAGTGATAGATTTGATACAATAGTTTCTTAAATCCAAGAAACAGAGAAAGACACACCACACTGATAGTAATCAAGAGAACTATATGTTTTTTTAAGATTCTTTTTCCATTATACATTATTACAAGATATTGCGTATAATTCCCTGTGCTATACAGTAGATTCTTGTTACCTGTTTTATATACAATAGTTAATGATAACCTCAAACTCCTAATTTATCCCTCCCTCCCTTTCCTCTTTGGTACCATAAATTTGTTTTCTATGTCCATGAGTTTATTTCTGTTTTGTAAATAAGTTCTCTTGTATCTTTTTTTTTTAGATGCCACATATAAGCAGTATCATACAATATTTGTCTTTGTCTGACTTACTTCACTTAGTATGATAATCTTTAGGTCCATTCACATTGCTGCAAATGGCATTATTTCATTCTTTTTATGACTGAGTACTTAGCAGCAGCAGCAGTAGTCCATTGTGTATATATATACCACATATTATTTACTCATTCATCTGTCAATGGACATAGGTTGCTTCCATGTCATACCTTAACAAATTTTTAAAAAGAGAGAGAAACCAAAGTATCCTCTCAAACCACAGTGGAAATAAACTAGAAATCAATAACAAAAAGATTGCTGAAAATTTCTAAAATATTTGGAGACTAAACAATACACTTCTAAATACCACATGGGTCAAAGAATTCTCAAGAGAAGATTTTAAAAATTTAAACTATTTGAAAACACAACTTATCAAAATTTATCATATACAGAGAAAGCAGTGCAAAAAGGGAAATTTATAGCATTTATTACATTTATCACAAAAGAAGAAAGATCTAAAACCAGTAATCTAAGCTTATACTGTGCATGCATGTGTGCTCAGTAACTTCAGTCATGTCCAACGCTTTACAGCCCTATGGACTGTGGCCCAACAGGATTCTCTGTCCATGGGATTCTCTAGGCACGAATATTGGAGTGGGTTGCCATGCTCGCCTCCAAGGGATCTTCTTGACCCAGGGATCAAACCTATATCTCTTAAATTTCCTGCATCGGGAAGCAGATTGCAATTAGAATAGAAATAAATGAAATTAAAAGCAGGAAAGCAACAGAGAAAATCAGCAAAACCAAAAACCAATTATTTGAGAAGATCAATAAAATGGATACACCTCTGGCCAAGCTAATAAAGAGAAAAAGAGAGAAAATAGAAATTGCTAATATTAGAAATGAAAGCGGGCTATCCTTACACCTCCCATGGATGTTGTGAGTAATAAAGGAATATAATGAACAAACCTATGCCTATAAATTTGATAACTTAGATGAAATAGGTCAATTCCTTGATAATGCAGTTCTTTTTTTCCTAAACTCTGGGGCAGAAAGGTTAAAAATCTGGCCCTTGGGTACATGACAAGGTGGGGCAATACAGAACAATAGCTTCCAATAGATCAGGGCTTGATTCCCAAACACCAAGAAGTCACTGCACCCGTCTGAACCCTTGTTTCTTCATCTATAAAATAGGCATAATAGAAATCACTTCACAGGATTGCTGTTAAAATTAAGACTGAAACCTAAAGAGCACTGGCACAGTTTTGCCACATAAGATTCCTCAATAATCATTTTCCTTCTTTCTTTTGGATCTCAGGGTCAGAGCTAGAGCTCAGTGCTGGGCTCTGGAGTCACAGTTCATTCCTGTTTCCTCTGGTCCCAATGACAGCAACAGGCAGAGTATGTGCAGGTATCAGGTTCAGGCTGGGGATGAAGGGACCCCTAGGTGTGTTATCATGTCTCTGTAGCTATGCTCTACAGGAAATTAGATACAGAATGGAGCTTAGTTTCTGCCTCTACCCTGATAAGCTGTTCATGAAAACCTAGATCCACCTGCAGTTCAGTTTTTCCATCAAAGAAATAAGATGTGGGTCTGTTAGTTGCTCAGTCATGTCTGACTTGTTACCTCGTGGACTGTAGACTATCAGTCTTCTCTGTCCATGGAGTTCTTCAAGGAAGAATACTAGAGAGGGTTGCCATTCCCTTCTCCAGGGGATCTTCCCTACCCAGGGGTCGAACCTGAGTCTCCCATATTACAGGCAGATTCTTTACCTCTGAGCCACCAGTAAAGGTCATTAAAAATTGATATTATCTTTTGATATTGATATTCTGGAAGCCTCCCCAACTGCTCAATTCAATGAGCTTTCCTTAACCTGTATTTATACATATATATGCTATAAATCCAGAAATGTGTGTGTGTGTGTGTGTGTGTGTGTGTTTGTATAACTGGGGATAATGGAGGGTGATAGGAATAGATGGGAAAGTGGTCCTATTCCCATATTTCCAACATGGAAAAATGATCGGGGTCAATAAGGACTTTGGTCAGTCCAAGTTGTCATACATACAAAGAAAAAGCCAGTAGATCAGGAAAAGAAGGCTGCATGGTCTTAGGAGAAGAGAATGTGGGCAGAGGAAGACCGAAAGGAAGGAAAGAATTAGTTGCTCAGTCGTATCCAGCTCTTTGTGACCCTGTGGACTGTAGCCCGCCAGGCTCCTCTATCCTTGGGGATTCTCCAGGCAAGAATACTGGAGTGGGTTGCCATTTCCTCCTTTAGAGGATCTTCCAGACCCAGGGATCCAACCCAGGTCTCCTGCACTGCAGGCAGATTCTTTACCATCTGAGCCACCAGGGAAGCAGAGGAAGACAAATGCAAAAGCAATTTAAAAAAACAGCACTAGAGGATTCTCCCTACAGCCCAATGGCTTCCCAAATTGGTATTTTCAGTACCTGACCTCTGCCCAGAACTCTAGATGAATAATTGAATGGCTTCACAGGCATCTCAAATGAACTTGCTCACAAGAGAGTTCTTGACTCTACCTTCCTGCATTCAGACTGGCTCCTCTTTCAAGCACCTCAAATCAGAAAAGGGCAACACAATACACTTGGTTACTTAAGCCAAAAATCTAGGGATGTTCAAGGTCTCTTTCTTTCATCTTCCTCTGGGTCTTCAATGCTACATTCACAATGCACCATAATCCATTCTCTTCTCCACATCTTTACTTCTACAACTCCACCACCATCAAGTCTGGGCCAAATTTCTGTTTTACCATTGTGGTATCCACCCTGATCCCAGATTTGTTCCCTCTTCACAAACTCACCAGTGACCTTTTAAAAATATGTGTGTGCGTGCGTCAGTCACTCAGTCACGTCCAACTCTTTTGCAACCCTATGGACTGTGGCCCATCAGGCTCGTCTGTCCATGGGATTTCCCAGGCAAGAATTCTGGAGTGGGTTGCATGCCCTCCTCCAGGGGATCTTTCCAACTCAGGGATCAAATTTGCATTGCAGGCAAATTCTTTACCATCTGAGCCAACACAGACCAGATCAAATTATCCCTAAGCTTAAAGCTTTCCAATGATTTCCTACTGCACTTGGAAAAACATTCAAAATTCATTCTTTTGAGTCAGAAAGCCTCAATGACCCCCCCCCTCCCCCTCCACTGCCTTTACAACTCATCTCACACCTCTCTGTTCATTCACTGGGCTCAAGACAAGTTAGGCTTGTCTCTGTTCCTCAAATGTTCCAAGGTTAGTCCTGGGCTGGGGCCTTTGCATCAGCCTGCAATGTGTCCCCTCATATCTTTGCAGGGTGGGGGCCTCTGGTACTCTGAGTGATGTCACCAGCTCAGAGGACCCATGCCAGAAGATCACCCATTCACTCACTATTACAGCGACTTATTGTAATTATCTGTGTAGCTCATGTTACTTGTTGATAGATTTCTTGTTTATTTCTTTGGTTACTGCCTGTCCTGCTCTGTGAGAAGAGAATCTCTGTGAGACAGCAGGGATCCTTCAATCCACCCTGTTTCCCGTTCTGGCATGCAGAATTCATGCAACAAATACTTGTTGTTTGAATCGGAAAAGGAGTGAACTCCAGACCACCAAAAGTGAACTAAAGAGCCTTTTCTTAGAGGAGCATTCATTTCAACTGAATCCCCAGACTGTCCCATAAAAATCTGCTGATGTTCAGAAGCACACCAACCAGGTCAAAGGGAGTGAGGAGAGACTGGGCAAGCCCAGCACAAAACCCTGAATCCTTTTCTCAAGGATCCCAATTGTCTGGACCTCCAAAGGCCTCAAGATCTCCTAGAGAAGGAAAGGGCAACACACTCCAGTATTCTTGCCTGAAGAATCCCATGAACAGAGGAGCCTGGTGGGCTACAGTCCATGAGGTCTCAAAAAGTCAGACACGACTCAGCGACTAAACAGTAGCAGTGACTCATGAATTACCACAAATTCCAGCGCAGAAAACAAGCCGTGCTCTCCTCCTCTCCTCCACGTTCTAATTTAGCTGCATCTTCTTGGGCCTGTGCCAGGATGGCAGACGATGGATGCTGTTAGCATTTGATTTGGGGAGATGTGAAAAGCAAGCAGACAGCCTGGCAGATGGAAGCACACTCACCTTGCGAAGGGAACAGTTTTGGACCTTCCTTCTGCAGTTTGCTCTGCTGTGGGTATAAAAGAGGAACACATGCTCTGAGAAAGACGGAAGGATTAGCAGTTTCTCTAGGACTCTTAACCCTGGCTTTTCCCCTCACCTTCCACCTCATAGGCAAGGAAAACTTAAGGTGCTAACACCCAGGCTTTAATTTCTACCCACTTAAGTCATTCCGGGCACATGATTCAGGAACCATTATGCCTCTTTTCTTCCCCTTTCCTCTTCATCACTTTTTCACCCTCTTTTCCTCAGGTCAAACTCTGTGCCCTCCTCCCACTGTATCTTCCTTATCTTCCTAATTCTTTTTCTACCCCATCCCTCTGTGTGATCCTCTCTCTCTTCCCAATCTTCCCACTATTGTCTTTCCTCTTATCATATGAGAGAAAGATTCAACTATTTTCTACAACATTCTGGATTATTTTGTTTTTAAAAGAAATTTTGAAAAAGGCTAGATTTTGTTTTATGAAACACCTTTCCCATTAATTTAGACACACATTTACGTGATCACCAGGAAACTGGCTTTTTAACTAGCTGTCACTCTAAAAGTTAAAAAGCAAGGCCTGTTGTCATTCTAGTATGGTGGGCTCGTTATTTTCCCCTTGGTGAAACAATTTTCCAGCAACGTTATTGAAGACTGAAAAGATTTACCCAAAGTGAAGGTCACATAAAATTGTCAAACGAACCTCCATGGATAGACAGGACAACAAAGTGCCTAGCTATGGAAAAGCAGTTACAGGAGGTTTCCTTCACTGCTGCCTTATGATCCCCAGAGAGAAGAGCGGGAGCAGGTGAGCGTGGAGGGAGGAGGGCGAGGAGAAAGAAAAAGACTGGAGACATTAACGAGATTCCCGTGAAGAGCAGGCTGGGACTGGAGCTGCGCGGTGGGTGTGGATGGGTCTGGGGTGCAGGTAGGAGCGAAGGGCGCCCTCTGGTGGCAGCCGCTCCGCCTTTCCTGCGCAGTCCCAAACCCGCTATCTAACCTTGCATGCCACCTCAGCAAACCACAGTCATGAGTTAATCACTGCCTTCTCCACATTCCAGAAGGACGGCTAGGAGCAGGGGTTATAACTCCACTTCACCCCCAAAAGCCCATCGACTATTTCTTACAGCTTTTTATTCCATTCTCCCTTATCTCTAATTTTC
>SJYC01053781.1:0-20417 GCA_006408675.1 Madoqua kirkii | reverse complement strand
AAAGTGCGGGGCGGGGGGGTGGGAGTGGAATTAACGTTCTCCACGTTACTACATTCCAGCAAGGATGGAGAGTCCTTACAGAGTGATGTCTGGGCAACTATAGCTGACCTCACCTTTGATTCAGTTTTGCAAGGAGTTACTGTGGGATACTTCAGACAATTCATCATAGGAACATGAAAAAATCATGTCGTTTAACCTGATTTGCAAGTTCTTGATTCTTGAAAACTAGGGCTAATACTACCTACCACCCAGAGCTGTTTTGAAGGATAAATGAGAGGCAGCAAGTGGCATACAGTAGGTGCTCAGTAATTGTTGGTTCTCACTCCCATCTCACAGCACCTCATTCCATGTCCCTTTAAAAAGATGAGATGGTAAGTTCATTTCTTCCCACTGCTTGGCCTGCAATCAGTATAAACTGCGCCTACATGGTTTCCTCCCAGCCCCTCGGTAACTGCGTATTTTAGTAGGTTTCTGAGAGTTCCGTGCAGCTGCTTTAACGTAGGAGCATTTTGACAACAGCTTCTACCACCATCGTTGTTTCTCACCTTCAGAACCATCTCCTCCCTTGGTCCCTGAGGCTCCCATGGATGCCGTCCTTCTGTCATCCCCAGATGGATCTCAGTTTTGCACATTACATAGGAACAAGATGAATGCGCAGGGAAGAACAATGATTTTACATTTGGACACTGCAGAATTCTGGGAAGGGAGGAACCTCCCTTTGCACTTCTGTGTAGAGCAGTCTCATGGATTAAGAAGGTGGATATCTGTGTTGAAACCTTCCACCTGAAGTGTCTAATGCTGACTTTTGCCGCAGGCTTCTTCCCTTTCCTTGGGGTGTCATCTGGGGCTGGTCCAAAGAAGGTACTCTGGAATTAAGCTCCACAAATTCCACCTTATCTTCCAACTTTATTTTTAACTTCAAACAGATAAGCATGGTTCTTGTGTTTTTATTCTAGAGTTCTACCAATAGATAAAGAGTTCCATGAAAAAGGTACTTTAGGGGGTTTGAAGCAGGGATAGTCACTAAGTCACATCTAACTCTTTGTCATACCATGGGCTGTAGCCTACCAGGCTTCTCTGTCCATTTTTGTCCAGGCAAGAATACTGGAGTAGCTTGCCATTTCCTTCTCCTGGGATAATATGAGAAATAAAGTTTCTAAAGTCTGAAAATGGAGACTCATTTTTGCAAGAGATTCTCTGTCAGTTGATTTTCTTTCTCTTCTTAAATGTTATACAGGCATAAAAGAACACTTTCTAGATGAGTAAACTTTACCATTTGGAAATTAATGTAGTGTCTAACTCTCTAAATGCATCTCAAGATAATGGTAGCATTATGCCAGCAAAATACTGGAATATTAATACATCAAAACATCGAAACACCAAAGGTGGGACTGCAGTATGTACTCTTTAAAGACAAAGATCCACTGTATCTAATGGTTGAGGAGTCTTGTATTGCTCCAATGACAAAGAGTCAGACCCTTCCCTGTTTCCTCTGCCTCTTTCTCTCTGAAGCCCCCTGTTGGAGTGGATCAGCAAACTGCTGAAAGCAATCCTGTTCATGAATTCAAATTCTATCAAATAATTAGATTTCTTGCCTTTGGAGGTTTGAGAAGGCAATGGCAACCCACTCCAGTACTCTTGCCTGGAAAATCTCATGGACAGAGGAGCCTGGTAGGCTACAGTCCATGAGGTCGCTAAGAGTTGGGCACGACTAAGCGATCCTCATCTAATGCAATATGCAACCTAAAACTGTGACACTAGGGGGTGCGGGATTGCCCTCCCGATGTCTGATTAGACTGCGGGCAGGAAGCTATGCCCTCATTCACAACTGAGGGCTCACAGTGAGTAGAATGAACCATCACAGATGACTTTTTAAAAAAGTACCCAACAATTACCCCTCGTAAATTTTGTTTTTAAAGAAAAATATCCAGTTCAGTGGCTTTTAAAATTAAGAACATAACTAGGGTAATTAAACCTTCATTTACTGAACATTGTCCAATATGTGACAATTATTACTATTCACTTTTTATATACTCTATTTTCGGGGGGGAGGGGGCAGGGATGGCATAGGACAATAAGCCAAAGACAGAAGGAGAAAGAGAGAAGGTAGGAGAGAATAAGGGCTTTCCAGACAGTGCTAGTGGTAAAGAACCTGCCTGCCAAAGCAGGGGACATAGAGACAGGGATTTGATTCATGTCAGGAACGTCCCCTGGAGGAGTGCATGGCAACCCACTTCAGTATGCTTGCCTGGAGAATCCCATGGACAGAGGAGCCTGGCGGACTGGTCTATGGGGCCCCAAGAGTCAGACATGACTGAGTCTTAGCACATGAGCACATGAGAGAAGAAACTGGAGAGACGTGGCTCAGGGAGTCATAACAGTACAGGAGTCAGAATCCTAAGGGTTCAGCAAGAGTGTCAGAGAATGGAAAAGGGAGGAAAAATTTAGAATGATTGTTCTTTTTCCTCAGTCCACTTTGACAATGTGAAAACTGTGGGCTTTTCCCCACAAAATAGACATATTATTGTATATTCAAGGGATCCATCAACCATAGGTTCAGGACTCCTGGTTTAATGGAGTTTCCTGGTAGCCTAGTGGTTAGGATTCCGGGTTTTCACTGCCATATGCCAGGTTCAAGGCCTGCTAAGGAATTTAAGATCCCACAAGCTAAGTAGTGCAGCCCCCCCCCCCACCTCAGAAGAAATGGAGTAGCCATAATCATCAACAAAATAGTTCGAAATGCAGTACTTGGATGCAATCTCAGAAACGACAGAATGATCTCTGTTCATCTCCAAGGAAAACCATTCAATATCATGGTAATCCAAGCCTATGCCCCAAGCAGTAAGGCTGAAGAAGCTCAAGTTGAATGGTTCTATGAAGACCTACAAGACCTTTGGGGACTAACACCAAAAGAAAAAAAAAAAAAAAAAAGAGGTCCTGGTTTAAACAAGACTGTTGTTGCTTAGTCACTCAGTTGTGTCCGACTCTTTTGTGACCCCATGGGCTATAGCCCACCAGATTTCTCTATCCATGGGATTTTCCAGACGAAAATACCAGTGTAGGTTGCCATTTCCTTCTGGGGATCTTCCCAACCCAGGGATCAAACCTGAGTCTCCTGCTTGGCAGGTGGATTCTTTACACTGAGCCACCAGGGAAGCCTTAAACAGAGCTAGAAAGGAGCAAAAGCAAGGAGAAAGATGCTATGAGTCAGAAACATGGACAAAAAGAGCCACAAGGAAAGAAAGGAAAATGGGCATACCCCTCCCCAGCCCAGCTTCTCTCTCATCTAAACGCATCCCACGTTCAAAGGGAGCACCGTGGTCTTAAAACTTGATGATAGGAGCAATTCTAGAATGACATCAGATGGGAGCCACCCCTCTGAGCAGTTACCTTAGCTAATCACTCGCCTCTCAAGACTTAGTGAAGGGACTCCCACAGAAGAAAATGGACATTTTTGTATAGATACAAGGTTAGCCCAGAAGCTGTGCTGGGGCCACTAGGAGTCCTGGGTACCATGGATGGAGAACTGGAACCAAGGCTGCAGGAAGAGGAGCTAAGGCTTCTCTCCTTTCCAGTCCCTGTGGGCTACAGAACTAGGGGCCAGGATGAAGTGAACCTTCCTCTTCTGGGGAGGAAAGAACCTCCCATTGTGCCTCTGTATAGAGCTGTCTTATGATTAAAGAAGGCTGTTTATGTTGAAACCATCACCCTGAAGTGTTGGCTGTGGCTGGTCCAGGAAGGCACTTTGGAGTTGAGCTCCACAAATTTCATCCTTGTTTCCCAACTTAATTTTTAACTCCAAATGTGTTTGGTTCTAGGGGCTTTATTTGAGAGTTCTACCAGGAGACCAAAAAAAAAAAAAAAAAAAGGGTGCTGTAGGATTTTGAAACAAGGACAATATGAGAAATGAAATTTCTGGGTTAGGCTAGCCCTTTTACAGGAATAGGGATACTGACATGATATTCTTTAACCTCATGTTGTTTTCTTAGGGGCTGTTTCTGAAGCTTCTGGGGGCCGGATGGGGGGGCGGAGGGGGGGCAGGAATTGCTCAAAAGAATAGAGGCTTTGTTTTGGATGACTTGGAGTAGACAATGTCCCTATTCAAAGGATCAAGGTGGGCTGGGCAAGGGGTAATGGATGGAGGAAGAAAGGAATAGATCAAGTATGCAAATTATCTGCCAAAGAGCCTCATAAGCTTCCTTTCAGCTAATCTAACTCTTTTCAATGAGAAGGGTGAACTAAAGTGTTGCTTTGATGATCTTCCCACTTTTTTTTTTTTTTCCACAGAGGTAAACACGGTGGAAACCCCGGGGCCTCTGTGCCTTTGCAATCAAGAGAGAAGGCCCTGGGCCAGACAGGAATCATGAGCTCCTCCCCTCCAGTCAGTCAACAAGTAGTGCACATTAGGAAAGGTGACTCAGAACTGCCCTGTCCCTCCCCCGAGCTGCACTGCACCCACCAGGTTGGCTGACAGGTGTCCACACTTCCCACGTGCCTACCCCACAGCACAGGCAAGCTGCTGCAGAGCCAAGGATTCGGGGAAAAGAGGAAAGGGAAAAAAAAAAAAAAAAAACTCAAGAAGTATTCAAAACAACTCATCATCACCTGCTTATTTGTGCTTCTGTGATACAGATGTGCTTGCTGCTTAATGGGTTCAGGAATTTATGATGTGTAGGAATGTTTTCCTAAGTGTGGTCCTCAGGCCACAGGCGTCAGAATCATGTGTGCTTCCAGAGTCAGATTCCTGGGCCCCACCTCAGACCTACTGAGTCTACATCTCTGTGGGCTACAAAACTGATGCTTTCAACTTGTCGTGCCGGACAAGACTCGAGTCCCTTGGGCTTCAAGGAGATCAAACCAGTCAATTTTAAAGGAAATCAACACTGAATATTCATTGGAAGGACTGATGTTGAAGCTGAAGCTCCAATACTTTGGCCACCTGATGCAAAGAACTGACTTATTAAAAAGACCCAGATGCTGAGAAAGATTGAAGGCAGGAGGAGAAGGGGGCAGCAGAAGATGAGATGGTTGGATGGCATCACTGATTCAGTAGACACGAATCTGAGCCAACTACGGTAAATAGTGAAGGACAGGGGAGCCTGGAGTGCTGCGTCCATGAGGTTGTAAACACAACTTAGTGACTAAACAACAAGGCTGCTGGGTGGGGCAGGTCTTAGTGAGAAAATGGTGGTCCCCAGGACGGCTCACACCAGTAAGTGCTCCCCACAGCTACTGCCACCAGTGGCCTTTTCCCCTTAGTGAGCCACAGGCCCCGCTCCAACACCTGAGAGGAAACCCTCCAATATTAGCAGATCCTGCCACCACCAGCCGAACTTTCTGGGCCATAAAGAGCTTACCCCAGTGCCCTAGCTGGGCCTGCAGCAGCATCTTCCCCAAGGTAAGTTCATAAGGATGGAGCCATGCCTCAAGCCACTTCAGCCCCCCTCACAAGAGGATCAACTAAGATCTTTCCAGAGAAAATCAGAGGACATAGGGGTGAGGCTGAAGCACCCATCTGGACCACAGGGACTAAGGAGGACCACATTCAAAGGTAGAAGGAGCAATTAGTCTGACCACATTGTTCCTCCCCTAGGCTGGCATAGCACTGCCTGAAGAGACCTCCCATCCCTGTCCCCCACCTAGTTTCTCTGGCAGGCAAAAAGAGAACCCCAAATGGACACCCAGCTTTCCCAGCATTGTGGAACATGCTTTCAGGGAGGTCTGTTTGGGTTTTGCCTCAAAGAAATTACTTGGGGGAATGGCAGGGCTCCACCATCAGAGATCATATATACACAGGGCGCCAGGCTTGCAGGGACCTGCTTGTGGCCCTCTGTGAACCATGTTCCCACTCACCAGTGGCTTTGCTGGGGGTCCCATCTGGCCAAGGAATACGTTTGTTTGGCAGTTCCGTCTGACCTGAGTCTTCAATCAAGGGGCCCACCAGCTCATACTTCTGCCTCACTTCAGCATGAAAGCAAATAACTTGGCCTCAGTTCCCGCCCATCCAGGGAATCTGACTGGAGGATGCTGGGCAGTGGCAGAGTGCACCCTGTGGTGCTGGGTGGTCTGGGACCCAGACGACCAGCAGGTACCTGAACAGATGCTCAACATCACTAATCGTCTGGGACGAGCACATCGAGGGTCCCCTTCCATTATCTAATGTCACTGTCTTCAAACAGAGCTTCCAGATCACTGGTTTAGTACAAAACGAGGTAATGCAAGGGGAGCCAGATGGATGAGATGTCCATAGCAAGGTGTGGAGAGACAGCATAGAGCTTCCACACCCCTCCATGCATGCCACTCTGAGGTAGTGGGCCCCAGGCTGAGAGCTGCAGCCTGTCCCTCCGTGGACAGAGATTCTAAGATGGAGAAGGGGCTGAGCCTGCCCAGATAAGAGGTTAAGAAACCAGATAGTTCTCACTCTAGAAGTCAAGGCAACATTCCCAATTGCACATGTACTGAAAAGCTCCTCCAAGGTCAGAAAGGGAGGGGGCACCACCCCTTAGTAGGTGGTGTCAGCCTATGAAGAAGCCTCTTTGCTAGAATCCATCTTGATCTCCTTGCAGTCCAAGTGACTCACAAGAGTGTTCTACAACACCACAGTTCAAAAACATCAATTCTTCAGCACTCAGCTTTCTTTATAGTCCAACTCTCACATCCATACATGACTGGAAAAACCATAGCTTTGACTAGATGGACCTTTGCTGGCAAAGTAATGTCTCTGCTTTTTAATATGCTATCTAGGTTGGTCATAACTTTCCTTCCCAGGAGTAAGCAGCTTTTTCTTTCATGGCTGCAGTCACCATCTGCAGTGATTCTGGAGCCCAGGAAAATAAAGTCTGTCACTGTTTCCATTGTTTCTACATCTATTTGCCATGAAATGATGGGACCAGATGCAATAATCTTAGCTTTTTGAATGCTGAGTTTCAAGCCAGCTTTTTCACTCTCCTCTTTCACTTTCATCAAGAGGTTTAGTTCCTTTTCACTTTCTGGAATAGGGGTAGTGTCATCTGCATATCTGAGGTTGCTAATATTTCTCTCAGCAATGTTGATTTCAGCTGTGCCTCATCCAGCCCAGCATTTCTCATGATATACTCTGTATGTAAGTTAAATAAGCAGGGTGACAATATACAGCTTTGACGTACTCCTTTCCCAATTTGGATCCAGTCTGTTGTTTCATGTCCAGTTTTAACTGTTGCTCCTTGACATGCACACAGGTTTCTCAGGACACAGGTAAGGTGATCTGGTATTCTTATCTCTTTAAGAATTTTCCACACTTTATTGTGATTCACATAGTCAAAGGTTATAGTGTAGTCAATGAAGTGGAAGTAAATGTTTTTATGGAATTCTCTTGCTTTTTCTATGGTGCAACACAGGTTGGCAATTTGATCTCTGGTTCCCCTATCTTTTCTAAATCCAGCTCAGACATCTAGAAGTTCTCATTTCATGTACCACTGAAGCCTAGCTAGAAGAATTTTGACTATTACTTTGCTAGTATGTCAAATGAGTACAATTGTGTGGTGCCGTTTGAGCATTCTTTGGCATTGTCTTTCTTTAGAGTTGGAATGAAAACTGACCTTTTCCAGTCCTGTGGCCACTGCTGAGTTTTCCATATTTGCTAGCATATTGATAGAATGATCTCTGTTCATTTCCAAGGCAAACCACTCAATATCATAGTAATACGAGTCTCTGTCCCAACCACTAACGTCAAAGAAGCTGAACAGTTCTATGAAGACCTACAAGACCTTCTAGAATTAACACCCAAAAAAGATGTCCTTTTCATCATAGGTGACTGACATACAAAAGTAGGAAGTCAAGAGATACCTGGAGTAACAGGCAAGTTTGGTCTTAAAGTACAGAATGAAGCAAGGCAAAGGCTAATAGAGTTTTGCCAAGAGAAAACACTGGTCATAGCAAACACCTTCTTTCAACAACACAAAAGATGACTCTATACGTGGACATCACCAGATGGTTAATACCGAAATCAGATTGATAATATTCTTTGCAACCAAAGATGGAGAAGCTCTATACAGTCAGCAGAAATAAGACTGGGAGCTGACTATGGCTCAGATCATGAACTCCTTATTGCAAAATTCAGACTTAAATTGAAGAAAGTGGGGAAAACCACTAGGCCATTCAGGTACGACCTAAATGAATCCCTTATGAAAATAGAGTGGAAGTGACAAATTCAAGGGATTAGATCTGAGAGAGTGCCTGAAGAACTATGTACAGAGGTTAATAAAATTATATAGGCAGTGATCAAGACCATCCCCAAGAAAAAGAAATGCAAAAAGGCAAAACAGTCATCTGACAAGGCCTTACAAATAGCTAATAAAAGAAGAGAAGCTAAAGGTAAAGGAGAAAATGGAAGATATAACCCATCTGAATGCAGAGTTCCAAAGAATAGCAGAGAGAGATAAGAAAGCCTTCCTAAGTGAACAATGCAAAGAAATAGAAGAAAATAATAGAATGGGAAAGACTAGAGATCTCTTCAAGAAAATTAGAGATAGCAAGGGAACATTTCATGCAAAGATGGGCTCAATAAAGGACAGAAATGGTATGCACCTAATAGAAGCAGAAGATATTAAGGTGGCAAGAATACACAGAAGAACTGTGCAAAAAAGATCTTAATGACCCAGGTAACCATGATGGTGTGATCACTCACCTAGAGCCAGACATCCTGGAGTCCAAAGTCAAGTAGGCCTTAGGAAACATCAGTAATAACAAAGCTAGTGGAGGTGATGGAATTCCAGCTGAGCTATTTCAAATCCTAAAAGATGATGTTGTGAAAGTGCTGCACAATATGCCAGCAACTTTGGAAAACTCAGCAGTGGCCACCGGACTGGGAAAGGTCACTTTTCATTCCAATCCCAAAGAAAGGCAATGCCAAAGAATGCTCAGACTACAGTTGTCTTGCAGTCAGTAAACCAAGATATATTCCTGGCTCCTGGCTTCCATTATTGCTATAGAGAAATCAGTTTTCACTGTAATTGTCATGCCTTTGAGCTTTCTCCATTCTGGCTGTGTTTTGTTAAAGAAATCTTTTCCCCGTCTGGTATTCATCAGTTTTCCTATAAGATGTCTAAGTGCTGTTAAAAAAAAACAAACAAACAAACAAAAAAAACTATTCATCTTAGGATTCACTAGGGTCTGTGGACCTAATGATTATTGTCTTTCAACAATTCTGGAGATTTCCTAGCAATTAATACTTCAAATATTTCTTCGTTCCCATTATTCTTTCTGGAATGTTGATTAATCTCATTTAATGTTTTCTATCACTTTCTATCCCTGTGCTGCCTTTAAGGTAATTTCTTGAAAATAATCTTGTTTTACTTATTTATTGCTGTATAATAAATTACCCACAAACCTAGTTTCTGAAAGCAACAATGTATTACTTCACACAGTTTTTGGGAGACGGGAATCCAGAAATGACTTAGTTGGGTGGTTTTGGCTCAGTGTCTTTCACAGGTGAATGTCAAGTGACCCTGGGGCTGTCATCAATGGAGAGTGGGACCAGGACTGGAGAGAAAGCTGCTTCCAGGTTGGCTCTCTTCCATTCCTCCCCACAGAGGCCTCTCCCAGAGCTGCCTGAGTAGTCTCTGACAGACCAGCTGGCTTCCCCAAGCTGAGGTATAAGAGCGAGAAAGCAGCAGCAGGAAGCCATAGCATCCTTTATGACCCAGTCCCTGAATCACACACCTTCAGTTCCACTTTATTCAGTTTCTTAGAACCAAATCAAGAAGGCTGATTTATGCTTAAGGGAAGGAGAATGAAGCTCCACCTCCTGAAGAGGAGAATATCAAAGAATTCTAAACACTTAAAAATCACCACACAGGGCTTCCCTGGCAGTTCAGTGGTTAAGAATCCACCTTACACTGCAGGAGGCAGAGATTCCACCCTTGGTTGGGGAAGTAAGATCCCACATGCTGTGCAGCATAGCCAAAAAATAAATTTTAAAAAAATCACCACGTAAATTTCTCCATGGCAGAAGAGCCTGGTGGGCTACAGTCCATAGGGTTGCAAAGAGTCAGACTTGACTGAACAACTGAGCATGAGTATTTCAGTAGTCTCAGTTGAGTCTTCAGTTCAGCAGTCTCTCATCGGTTGTGTTTAATCTGTTGCTTCTAATTTCAGTTACTAAAACATTCAGCTAGGCCTTTTTTTCAAATCTACCTAGTGACTTTTCACAGTATCATGTTATACATCTAATACCTTCTTTGATTTCTTTAAACGTGTTAAATTGTTATTTTATATTGTGTGCTAACTCTAAAAAATATTCAGTCTTTGGAGAATAGACTCTCACTCCTGATGTCTTGTTCTTTAGTGTGTGTGTTGCTAGCTTTGACTATGAATTGCTCCTTTCCCTTGGAAGTTTCTCTGTGGAAATTCCTTGGCACTAAATTAATGTTGTTATTGTTGTTGCTTAGTCACTAAGTCATGTCAGACTCTTTGCAACCCCACAGACTGCAGCACACCAGGCTTCCCTGTCCTTCACCATCTCTCGGAGTTTGCTCAAATTCATGTCCATCAAGTCAGTGATGCCCTCTGACCATCTCATCCTCTGTTGCTCCCTTTTCCTTCTGCCCCCAGTCTTTCCAACATTAGACTGCTTTCCTCTAAAGATGTACATTGGATTCTGACAACTGCCTGGAGTATAAAGCAATCCAAGACACTTTGAGTTATATTCTTGATTTAAGGTGCAGGTCACATGCAGCATATATTTGGACCAAAAACATATTGTGAGGGCCATTACACGTTCTCAGGGGGAAATTCCACCATACTCCTGCCAACCAGTGCTAAACTCGGATTCAGATTTCTTTGATGTCTCGTTCCATGTGACTTTCCTTTCTTCCATCTCCTTTACATTGAAGGTATAACCCATTGAATTCTCAGCTTTTTGCAGAGATATATCAGTCTCCAAGCAACCCACTCCAGTGTTCTTACCTGGAGAATCCCAGGGACGAAGGAGCCTGGTGGGCTGCCGTCTATCGGGTCACACAGAGTTGGACACGACTGAAGTGACTTAGGAGCAATTGATATTAAGCCTAATTTCTTGCCCCCCAAATATGGTACTGTCTCTAGGGTTAAGCAAAAACCTCAAGAGAAGCTGGTGTTGGTGCTACCTTATCACCAGTGTTTCTAGCTTTCACTTTGTTTTTGACCTTTGTTAAGATCATGCCAGTTTAACAATACAAAGATGATTTTTGACTGTTTACATTGGGAGGGTCATTCAAAGTATCTAATCTTCCAACTCCTACAAATGCAAGTTCCCAGTTCACTCTCCAGTTCACTCCAGGCTGCCTCCCCTCCCACTCCATTTGTTGTTGGTGATGGTGGTTTTATGCTTTTGCTACACCACGCTAGTCCCCTGACCAGGAATTGAAACTGGGCCCCTGCTAGTGAAAACACGGAGTCCCAACCACTGGATGGCCAGGGAATTCCCCGTAAGTTGTTCTTTTCAGTATCCTCCACGTTGTCCAATCAAATGGTCTTCCTTAGTCATCATCTTATTTGACCTTTAAGCATCATTTGACTGGTTTAAGGACTCCTTCCTTTATACAGCATTTCTTTCCTGGCTGCTCCAACACATTCCCTGGATATTCCTGTATCACTGGTCTCTCTTTCCTTTCCTGACTTTTTGTCTTCTACACAACTTCTCTCTATCCAATCTTCCCAAGGTGATCTCCTATAACTTGATGGCTTTATATCCTACCTACATCTGATGATTCTCACATTTTGGTCTCAGGCCAAAATCTTGAACTGAGCTCTAGACTTATATCCAGCTGCTTACTTGTCATCTTCACTTGGGTAACGTTCACTTTAAACCTGTCCAAAACAGAACTCTTGGTTTTTCCCTCCAGCATCTATTCTTCCTCCAGTTTTCTCCACCGTAGTAAATGGCCTTGACTCCACCCTGTGGCTCTAAACAAAGAACTAGGAGTCATCTTTCATTCACCCCTTCCTGTCACTATCACATCCAGTATGTCAATCTTATTTATTCTATTTTTATCTTGAAGTATTATTTATAAAGTTTTATTTATTTTTAACACCAAAAGCATTTTTTATTGGGATACAGACAATTAACAATGTTGTGATAGTTTCAAGTGAACAGTGAAGGGACTCAGTCATACATATACATGTATCCATTCTCCTCCAAACCCCCCTCCCATCCAGGCTGGTACATAACATTGAGCAGAGTTCCATGTGCTATACAGTAGGTCCTTGTTGGTTACCCATTTTAAATATAGCAGTGTGTGCATGACATTCCCAAAGTCCTTAACTATCCCTTCCCTCTGGCAACCGTGAGTTCATTTTCTCAGTCTGTGGTACTGACTCTACTTATAAGACATTCTGAATTTTCCCCTTCCTATCCATCTACTGCCACCTGAGTCTTAGTCATTATTATCTCTAACCTGTACTAATACAATTGCTTTTCTATTGGCTTCCCTGTGTGCATTCTTGATTTTCATAATCCATTTTCCTTTAAAAAGGAAAATTACTCATGCTAATCCCTTAATTAAAACGCTTCAATGGCACACCTTTGCACTCTGAATGAAATCTGTATTGTTTACCAAGACCCTTAAGCCTTTCCCTACAGGAGCTTAGTTGCATCTCATAACACTTATTACTATCTGAAACTAATCAGTTAATGTCTTTATTGTCTGCTCCCTCTCTTTGGACTCAAAATTTCCATTATAGACCTATAAGAGGACAACTGTCTATTTGTTCCCTACCATAACCTCAGCAATTATTAGGTGATTAATAAATTCCTATTGATTGGATCTTTTATATTCTAATAGTTCTCTGAATACCCAGTCTTCATGGCAGAAGTAACTACTTCCACATTTGTGCTCAAATAACACTTAGAACACACCACCATTATAGTACTCAGGTGTCTACAAGCTTATCTCATTAGAGCATGAACTCTGCAGGAGTATAAATCATGACATTTTCTTCTTCAAATTAGAATTCTAGGGTCTTATTCACTACCTGATAAGGAGTAGATAAACAAATGCATGTTTACTGAATGAATGATAATAAACAGTCACAGAGACTTGAAAAATCATTTTCTAAAATTACTTTCATCAACAGACAAGAAAACAATATGAATGTAACTTTTGGTTCTGGAAAAACAATTAAAACTGTGACAGCAAAAACAAGTCTCTAATTAAATATGCCATGCTTCTACAAAAGAATTCCTAACAATGATTAGGACAGAAGAGAGGAAGAAAAGGATTTTCAGATTAAATGACTTTGTTCTCCTCTGTATTTGCTCATCAATTTTAGTGCTGCAGCAATGGCTCTAGAAATAAGCCAACTTCTGACAGTCATGTGGCCCACACAATTTTTGGAGTTTTCAGAAATGCTTATCATCACATTGGAAATGAAAGACTTCTCTCCTTGACTTTATGCTAAGGGTTCATTTAGAATCTTAAATTGATGACTGAGGCAATACCTGTGCCCTTGGGATTATTACCAATAGTGTCCCTAAATTGGCTCCACCAAAGCCCAATCTGTCGCCAGAGAACAATGTCCCTTCTGCCCTTGTCGCTAGCAGGACACGTGGGAAATCAAGTTTGTACATAAATATTACTGCATGGATCTTCATCATCATACTCAGGAAACCCTTTCCTAAAATATCTGGTGCCAAAAAATTCTTAAAATGTACATTCTTCATTGATTCACTTACGTGTTTAGATGCTTATATTGTATTTACTATTGTTCAGTAGCTCATTTAACGTTACCTGAAGTTGATGAAGACCTTCCCTTAGCTCCTTAAGGCCTTAGTTTTGAGCTTAGAAATAGTGAAAAGGGCTCAACATAATTTTTCAGCAGCAAAATAAGAGACAGTCACTAATCGGTACCTTAGTATAAAAACCTTTTACTATTTTCAAAATACTTCTGAATGCCTGCTTAGTTTTTTTTTCCTAATAAATGGATTTGTATATAACCCTCATTTGTGAATTGTCTGCTGCACTGGAGTACTCAGAGACCAGGTGGTAAAGCTACATTTCTTACCTTTTTAATTCTTGGCAGGCTAGAAAATCTCAACCTTCTCCCAATGTTCCTCTCATATTCTGCTCCTTATCTCCTTTCAACAAATTGGGCGAGTATGCTAGTGGAGTGTGAGGTTGATAAAAACATAAAACTTGATTAGCAGATAAAAATAAAGAGCACTGTTTAACAAAGCAGGGAAGTACCATGGAGGAGAAGATACAGGAGTGGGAATAAAAAGAAAACTAGACAAAAACTGAAGGATAATATTGGAAGAAGGGCACCAAAGACTGATTGCTCTTATTAATCTCAGTATCTCCAACTTCTCCAAGCCACCTCAACAGTCTGTTTCATGGCAACAGGCCAGTTCTGTGCAATGTTTCTGGTCTTTAATGGATTCTTTGGGCCATTTTCCATTCCTCACTTGTTTATTGTCTATGCTTTGCAGATGTGCAAGTGTGAGGCTGAATATTTTAGTTTTCTACTGCTACTCTAATAAATTACCCTAAATTTATGGGCTTAAGCAACACTTAAGCAACTTATCACCTTCTGTAAGTTAGAATTCTGACATGGGTCTCATGGGGCTGAAATAAAGATATCAGCAGCTCCTTTATAAAGACTTTGAAAGTGAAAGTCACTCAGTCATGTCCGAGTCTTCGTGACTCCAAGGATTATATAACCCATGGGATTCTCTCGGCCAGAATACTGGAATGGGTAGCCTTTTATGAAGACTTTAGGGGAGTGTTAATTTCCTTGCTCACTTTGCTCGTTTTGGTTGTCAATTGACTTCAAAATGGAATGGAAGTCCTTAGAGTAGTAAGCTTCCTGTTACTGAAATCATTCAAGCACAGGCTTATAGAAGATGGTTTTGGATGATGTGGGTACTGGGTTTGAAGTTGAACTTTATGATTTCTAAGGTCCCCTCCAAGTAAAGAATGCAGGATCTAGGCAAAAAACACTTTAGCACCACTTTAAGTCTTAACTGGCTGTCCTGTGTATGGAAAACAAACAATTGACTTGCTTATATGGGTAGTGAAAGGCTGTTGTTGAATCATGACGCTGGGAATCTTGGCCCCTGGAGGAGAAGAATTCAATCTGGGGCCAGAGACCAGACTTGATCACTCAGAGCTTTTGAGAAATAAGGTTTTTTAAAGTATAAAGGAGATACAGAAAGCTTCTGACATAAGCATCAGAAGGAGACAGAAAAAGTACCCCCCTACTAGTCTTCAGCTGGATGTTACATAGTCACCAGCTGTCTCTTAATGAAAGAAAGGAATGTCTCAAAACTTAGAATGGCACCAGGCTGCTCACCCATAAGATGTATTTTGGGATAATCTTGGCACCAAATGGTTTATCCTGGGCCATAAAATAATTAACTTGAATCTCGAAGAAGGGCAGATCACCATACAGTTTCATTTACATAGATTAGAGGAACAACATCGGAGTATAACATACTGGTTTATCAAGTAGGTTCAGAGCCAAAAGGCAGAACAGACTTGAAGGAAGAGTTTGGGGTAAATGCATAGTACATTAGCATAACTTAAGATAAACATTTCCGTAAGAAAAAGGCATTGGTTATCTCTAGGTTTGAGAATAGTTAACTTCAGGTGAAACCAGATGTCCTGGCAACACAGAATTTTAAGAGAAACCTCCTTTTAAACTTGTGAAGGTGAAGGTGAAGTCACTCAGTCATGTCCCACTCTTTGCGACCCCGTGGACTGTAACCTACTAGGCTTCTCTGTCCATGGGATTCTCCAGGCAAGAATACTGGAGTGGACTGCCATTTCCTTCTCCAGGGGATCTTCCCAATCTAGGTATTGAACCCAGGTCTCCTGCATTGGAGGCAGATGTTTTAACCTCTGAGCCACCAGGGAAGCCCAAAAATTTGTATAGAGAAGGAAAAAATATAAACTTGTATAGAGAAGAAAAAAATATCGCTAGTTTGTTTCCTTCTGCCGCTTAAGAGAGATAAAAATGTCTGAAACTTGCAGGCTATTTCCTCCATTTGGAGACCCCTGGCCTTCCTGCCTGTTACACTCTCAGTAGGACTTCCTATTGGGGAAATTGATATAGGTACTTTGATGCATTCATCTATTTCTCCTGTTATGCACCTGGTAGTGATATGCATGAGGATATAATAGTGAATAGATATGGGATAGCATTCAGAATGATGTAGCTATATTCCAGAGATATGATACAGAATGATGTATCTATATTCCAGATTACTGTGGAGTCTATGCTATTGTGAATGAAAAAAAATTAGTAATTAGAAAAACATAAAATATGGAACCTAATTTAAAAATAGCAGTGTAGATGATGTAGAAAATTACACTCAATTGGGTACTGATAACAAAACAGAGAACACATCATTTAATTTTTATTACAAATTTCCAATTTATAACCAAAATATACAACCACTACATTTAAAATAAGTTTGTACAATCATAGTTAAAGTGCTAAGAAAAACATTTACAAAAACTTGACATCAGTCTACTGTAAACAAAATAAATCTACAAGAGCAGAGTGTTCAAAGCACATCAGCTAATGTGAAAGAACAGTTCATGATCTAATTAAGCACACTTGCCCTCTATATAGCTCAACAACGGTAAATTCTCCACTCGTTTGGAAATTAATGATCAATTTTAAAAACATAAAAGAGAAACATGAAGAACTAATGCCACAAAATACAACCCTCCATCAGCACAATTTCCAACCAGATGCTTATATGATAAAGCAAGATCAAAACTTCAGATCAATTTTAGGATCACCTCCATCATCTCCTAATTCAGATTAGGGCCTAAAAACTAAACTGCTAAGTGCCAGCAGTTCAAAAACAATAGCTTTTAAAAATAATGAAAAGGAGTATCTCTTCCACCTTTATATTTCTGGAAAAAAAGGAGGAGGTGGTGGTCATTTCTCATAACAGTAAAATGAGTAAATACTTAAAAAAAAAAATGGAGAATGCTCACCTGTAAATTTAGTATGAGAGAGCAGAGCTGGAAGACAGGCTCAGCTGAAGGTAGGGTAGACTGAGACTGAAATAGACAGCCTTTGAACAATGTGGGTGAAGGATATCTAATACGTTCTGGAAACAGTTTTTGAATTGAAAAGCATGAGATCAGCAAGGCCCCTACTTCTTATGATCCTTAAGAAGAAATGACTGTCTCCCTCCCTCAAGGTCACTGAAAACACACAGCACTTTCAGTCATCACACTGGCTCTTCAAAAGAGGAACAGATTCCCAACTTAAGTCACCTAAGTGAAATCTCTTGTCTCAAAATAGTTTCACCAACACGGATTGAACTATTTCCACTTTGTTTTAAAGCTAAATATTATTCTATTAATTGATAATCATCTGTGCTAACAACAATGTATTTGTTTTTTTAAAAAACAGGTGAAAGGGCTATAGTCACGAACACTTTATTCCAAACCAAGACCCCTAGGTTAATTTTGGAGAACATTAGGTCAGCTCTTGTTGGCTATCTGCTACCCTTATTATTCATAATATTATATATATGAGAAGATATATAGTCTGACTTTGGAACAACCCAATCCACAACCTTTCAAAACACAGTTCTATTTAAAATTGGTGATTTCCTATGTAGGAGCTTCATACTCATACATTTTGATTCTTATAACTTGAAACACAGGTATAGAGAAAATCTCTAAAATGGCATGTTTAGGCAAATTTGTAGGCTACATAATATTACCATTCTAGAAAGTACACTCTTCGAAGACAAAATTCTATAGCTGGCAAAACTGAGTTCATATTAGATATCTGCAGGGGGTAGTTATTTTGCCTTCAAATGATATTTACAGATTAATCCTTTGATATATGACAATATCTCAGTGAATGAAAGCTGAAAAACTATACACAGATTTAATGAAAAACTTACGTATCTTAAGCATTCCCAAAAGATATTTGCTTCAATTACTGAAGTCATTTTGATTAAACACTTTTGAAAACCGGGCAATTTAACAGCAAAACAAAGCAGAATTTTCTTGATAGGCCTCTGGTTATCTGTAGTTTCAATCTCCATTAAGCCTCTGGTAGGTCGTTTTAAAGAGTTGAACTGGGAAGCTGAAATAGCTCTTCTAAAAGATCTTTTGTTTGGTTGTTTCTTGAATATGTATTATGAAACTGCTATCATTTGATCAACAAAACGAATAACTTCACATAGCTCTGAATAATATTACCTAGCTATGGCCACGTAATATGAATCTCCTTGGGCTGATTCTCAAAAACAAAAAAACATCTACTCAAGAGCTTTCTACTGAGATGAACATGATAACATATACAATAATATGCAACACTAAGAAAATAAAAGACAAAACAAAAAAAGAGGCTCAAAAAAAAATTCACATTAAATAAATGTGAGCTTCAGGTATCACATATTACAGAAAGTGAAATAACTATTAACTATGACAAACTGTAGACATATATACTTATATAAATAATCCCAATTCACCATCAGATTAAAATACAGCAAAGTTTGCATTTTGTTAAAAAGTTTTAAAAAAAAGAAACAGCTTCCATAGCTCTTTCAAATAAATAAGACAATCTGACAGCTTTTAAGTGACAAACAAACTTTTCTTTCTGGGAATGGGAGAAAGCAGCTATGGATGGTGTAGCTCTCTTTATCATGCCAAAGTAAATGTTCAAACTGCAGTCACTCCTTCACAGAGTAATATGTTTAAACTTCAGTGAAAAAATAAAACTTAAAAAAGAGTCTGGAGATTGAAAACAAAAGCAGAAAAGTTGTTTGAAGTTGGTATTAAAGATTTGTGGAGAAAAAAGTTTTGTGAAGTGGGATCATTCTAGAGGCATTAACTTTTTTAAAAAGATGAAAGATAAAGAATTCAGATTTATTATGATAATTCACAGCTAAGGTAGAAATAGCACCTGATGACGAGAGAACTTCCAAACTAGTGTTTCCAAATCGCAGAGTCCTTTTCATGATTAAAAAAATAATTTTAAGTTCACATATTAAGAAACTGTAACATTTTCAAGTACATGTTCACTTCAGCTTAATGTAAAGAATTACTGCATTGGTCTTGTCTCAGAAACACAGAATTATTTCATATTAAACCTTTCTGCCAACAAGAGTAATTCAAAGAAAAATTATCTGAGGCAGGACTAAGGGGGAGATGGAAGGTATTTATAAACTTAATTTTCAAAACTGAGGAGGGGTCAGTTAGAAAAACATAAAAATGGTGGATGGATAAATATAAACCACCCTAGGATTATCTGTTTTATCTTATATATCCCATTATCAAAACCCAGAAAATACTCAATGAAATGTTTAGACCTCAGACTCAAGGTTTAACAAATATAATAGCAAAACACAGTCAGAGAACTGAAAAGAAAGTTGTGGTGGTTGTTCTTAACAGGCGGTTAATATAACACTGTAATATAGTAATGTGTGAATGAGATGCTGGGTATCTAATTGAACTTTTGGATGTCAGGAGAGCTGCCTGATCAAGTGAGCTGACCAAAGACAAGTAATCAAGCACAGCCAAACAAATTATATCAGAAACCAGTGCACCTTCCAGTATCCATTTCCATTACTCTTCTCTACCCACCATACACCAAACACAGTACCTAGATTGTAAATCTACAGACCAGGGGTTCAAGAGATTGATAGGAGTTAATGCAGACAATTAGAACACAGACAATAATCTTTAAGCATAACAGGAACCTCAATGGCCTTGTTCTCAGAGAATGTAATTATCAATAAATCTACAAGAGAACTCTGTCGAGAGATGGAAGTAATAGAATCTCCGCATTTTATTACAGAAGAAGGCTTCACAGAAATATCTTCTGCAGAGCTGGGAAAAAAAAAAAGCACACATTTATCTCCAAAGATATTTTAAACCAGGACATTCACATGCTCGTGGCAATCTGGCAACTGTAATTACAGACAGAATCTAAGAACTCAGCTTACGGTTAATTACTAAACAGACATATTTCAATCCAGTCCTCAATTCTTTTTGTATTTTCTAATTATTTTAATGTCAGCAAAATCTAATAGCTTTTTAATTAGTTATATGGGCGCAGGAGGGCCTAGAGTAGCTATCCCACATTGAAGGTCAGGAACAGCAGCCATAAGGAGATAGCCCTATCCAAACGTGGCAATCTGGCAACTGTAATTACAGACAGAATCTAAGAACTCAGCTTACGGTTAATTACTAAACAGACATATTTCAATCCAGTCCTCAATTCTTTTTGTATTTTCTAATTATTTTAATGTCAGCAAAATCTAATAGCTTTTTAATTAGTTATATGGGCGCAGGAGGGCCTAGAGTAGCTATCCCACATTGAAGGTCAGGAACAGCAGCCATAAGGAGATAGCCCTATCCAAGGTAAGGAGCATCGGCTGTGCTTTGCTGGAGCAGCCATGAAGAGATACCCCACACCCAAGG
>SJYC01053780.1:0-16804 GCA_006408675.1 Madoqua kirkii | reverse complement strand
CACACACACACACACACACACACACACACACACACACCTGGGGCTTCCAGGACTTATCACAGGACCAGTCCTCTGAATGTCTACATTTTCCACTGATGTCAAGGAGAAGAATTAGGGCTGTGTGATCCAAACTGGGAAAAAAATTCATCCTGAATGGTTTAAATGGTTTATGCTCTCTCAAGATAATACAGTGACAGAAAGAAGGGAAAAGCCTATTTTGATAGGATGGGGAAATAGAGAAAAAGGAAGGACAGCACAGCACTGAATGGAGAGAGAAAGAAAAGTGAGAGACCCGAAAAACAAAATGAGGGAAAAGAGTAAGGCAAGAGAAGATGAATGGTAAGAATGAGCTTATCTGTCTCTCTAGAGATAATTTGAGCCGACTTCCAATTCAGTCTCTTTGACCACAATACAACTTGAATTTTTCTCTTGGTTGAGTCTGTTGGGACCTCTCCCTATCATATTTAAATAGTCATACAAGAAGAACTTGAACCTTCTCTTTGAACATTTTTAGAGAGAAAAAAAGAAGGGATGGTGTTATAGACTTCTTATAAATATTTGTCCTATTAAATAGTAAGTTTTACAGCTGAAAAATATCTATGAAGGTTTGCAAAAACAGAAATTTTCCACATAGAGAGGCTACTTAAAACAGACTTCAGATGAAATACAAATGGATGAAAAGTTGATGGTCAGTTAAGCTTGAGGTATTATGATGATGACTAAGAGTTCATTTTAAGGGGAAGACAGGCTAAAGTTTTACACTAAAAAATGCCACAGTAGCAGCAGAGTGATTATTTAATAGAGTCGACCTTAAAGAAAGTAGGCAAGTATCAGTATAAAGAAGTTGTTTCTCTGATTTTCCTTATTTTTCCTTCAAGTAATATCCAAAGGAACCACCCACTTTAGAAAGAGGATAGAAAATCTCCTTGTTTTGAATCAGAAAAAAATGTGGAACATAGCTATTTCTCAAAGCTTTGCTAAGGATCTCATACTTAACTAATTGAAACCTTGACCCTATTATAATGTCTTTCTTTGAAATATGTGAGTTATCTTTAAATAATAGTCTTCAAGTCCCAAAGAGGCCTATGATTAATGGGAAATAGAATAAATTTCTTCTCTTTCTGTCTAGAGCTTAAGTGTTAGTATTGTTTCTTAAAAGGTACTGGCAGTCATCTCCAGAGGAATGATTGGGAAAAGCTTAAAGAAAGGAATATTTTTAAATACATGTGCAGGATTAGGGGAAATCTACAAGAGAAGGTAAAGCACCCTGGCACCAACAACAGTAAGAAGGCTTCATCACTCCTAGGATTGAAGGGACAGAAGAGGAAGAAATTATCCCAGCCTGGGAGACCTGTAACTGAGGTGGATCCACAGGACCTGTGGTTTTTAGCACAGGAAGGAAAGATCGCAGAATATAAACAGGCTGACCACTCTTTCCTGCCGGGGGCTCCCACTGGGCCAAACCCAACTAGAAGCAAAAAAGACAAGGGCATAGAAGTCAGCCTCCTGGGTGAGGAGCAGGATGGAGAGTAGACTTGGAGAGGAGAACAGAGAACATCCAGTCCCCTGACACTGGGTTTATGGTTCCCCTATCAATCAGGCAAAATGTGGGTTTATCCTAAATGTCTGCTCAGGCATATCTATACAGCACGTTGATTGATGTAGCAAGATAAATAAGTCAAAACAATAGTCCGATATAGACTTTGGTGCCATAACTAAATTTTCCAGGTAATTGCTTAATCTCTACTTCTTCTCTCCTATACAGATATAGCAGACAAAGCGTGTAGAGCTATGCCCAGATAGCGCAAGTGACTCATCGTGCTTACCTTCAACTAGTTAATAATCAATTCCAAGAGATACAAATGAACTAAGCCTTTAAGAAGCTACATATCCAAAGGATTCCTCCGGCATCAACTGAGCTTTCAGAACTGAACAAAATAGACTCACTAGCTATTCTTCTTATGTGCTTTATGAGATTGATGAGTATTATTCATCTAATGTCTACTGTGAGCGTAATGTTAAGCCCATTACATTTCTTGGCTTATTTTTCCTCCTAATATTTTAGAGGTGAAAATATTAGGAATTCAGGAATATTTGATTATTCAAGCCATCCTTAAAGAAACAGAACAAAGATTTTAACCCACGCTTTTCTGACTGTAAAAGCATAAACCACATTGAGAATTTCAATTTTGATCATTTACTTTTTTAAAAAATACCTTACAATATTGGAAAGTAATTCCATTATCCTAATAAAGTAATACAATCATATTCTAATGTGCTACTTACCTTTAGAGGCTGTCTTTTAATTGGGTGTATACCAAATACTGACTTCATATGTATGTGCCACTTAATCAAAGCAGCTCCTAGATCATTGCTTCTAGGAAGTCCTCAGGCATTTAAAGAACTGAATGAGCTACTGAGCTAAGGAAACATTAACAGCAATGCGGATATGACCAGCAGCAGGCAGAGCAGATCAGTCTAGGGAGACCTTGGACAGCTCTACACCCACTGCATTGGTATGTGCTACTTACCTTTAGAGGCTGTCTTTTAATTGGGTGTATACCAAATACTGACTTCATATGTATGTGCCACTTAATCAAAGCAGCTCCTAGATCATTGCTTCTAGGAAGTCCTCAGGCATTTAAAGAACTGAATGAGCTACTGAGCTAAGGAAACATTAACAGCAATGCGGATATGACCAGCAGCAGGCAGAGCAGATCAGTCTAGGGAGACCTTGGACAGCTCTACACCCACTGCATTGGATTCTCCATGTTTAGTCTCAGCCCTGCTGTGCATCTTTAGTCTCAGGAGCCTTTGAATAGCTTTCTTAACCAGGAATCTTTCTATAAGAAGTAAATCTCAAAAAAATGGAAATTTCTATATACTTATAAACTTCCAGGATTTGGAAGTACAGGGAATTTTACTCTCCTGTGAATGTTTCACAGGTCACCGTCGAACTGAGAGCTTCACGATGCTTTTAAGACTGCTGTCACTGAGCTCTCTTCTTCATGAATGCTCTCTCATCAGCTCTGTTTCCCCCTTCTTTTATTTCATTCTTGTCCTACTTCCCCTTTGTGTAGGAACACCTTTAGTGTTCTACATGTAAGCTGGAAAAAATCTGGTAAGAAGACTAGTTGTTGACAGTTTAAACAATAGAATCAAAACACCAACATAAAAGGTAGGGCTTTCAATATGTCAGTTGTCAAAGAACTGAAAAGAACTTCCTACAAGAGCAAAAGGAACTTTCTGTCTCTTCTTGCTTGTGAAAGCAGCGAGGGCCCGTGCGCTTATTCACTGTTTGTGGAGCAACAAGGGCACACGTGCGGAACTCGTGGAGAAGACACTCATACGGCTCATACGCAGACATTTCATTTGCTTAAAAGGCAAGATTAACACAGTTTTAAACACACAATAATCCAAAGCAGAATATGCCTAAACAAGTGGCACAAACATACATCAATTTATAGGTGTAAACAATTTGGATGTTACTGAAAGCAGAGAATGGGCTTCCCAGGTAGTGCTAGTGGTAAAGAACCCACCTGCCAATGCAGGAGACATAAGAGACACAGGTTTGGTCCCTGTGTCAGGAAGATCCCCTGGAGGAGGGCATGGTAACCCACTCCAGTATTCTTGCCTGGAGAATCCTATGGACAGAAGAGCCTGGCAGGCTACGGTCCCTAGGGTCACAAAGAGTCGACCCAACTGAAGCAACATAGCACACACACAAAAGTAGATAATGTGGCTAAAGCTTCAAGATCTGGGCTCCTGAGTATGGGATTCTCACATCAAACTTGGATGAGCAATCGAATTGCCAGAGAGACGTATACAGAAAATACAGGCTTCTGGGTCCCATCCCTGCAAACTGATTCACTTACTCTGGAATGCAGGACAGAAAATATCTACTCTTTTTAACAAAACTCCACAGACTTCTGATTAAAAAAAAAAAAATTGGAATCACTGATCTGTCCTAGGACTTTAGTCTCTAAATTGGGAAGGAAAGGTCTGGGTAAAAAGACAAAGATAATTTAACAAGGATATGGGAACAATATATTACAACTTATACTGTATTTATTTTTAAGTTTAAAAATTTGGAATAAGATTGAGTTTTACTAATATTTCATATATTAATTGACACTGGCATCTTCACTTAGCGTATATATCAAATTGCAATAACTAAAATATCCTGAGAGAAGGATTGAGGTTTCATACTCAGGGCTATTGGTAGTAGCTATTCACTCATTTGTTTCCTTTCAGCTAATTATACTTTGAATATTAGCTAAATAAAAAGACAAAATAATTTAACAAGGATATGGGAACAATATATTACAACTTATACTGTATTTATTTTTAAGTTTAAAAATTTGGAATAAGATTGAGTTTTACTAATATTTCATATATTAATTGACACTGGCATCTTCACTTAGCGTATATATCAAATTGCAATAACTAAAATATCCTGAGAGAAGGATTGAGGTTTCATACTCAGGGCTGTTGGTAGTAGCTATTCACTCATTTGTTTCCTTTCAGCTAATTATACTTTGAATATTAGCTAAAGTACACTTTAAAAATGTGTGTGTAACTCCATGGACTATAGCCCTCAAGCTCCTTTGTCTATGGAATTTTCCAAGCAAGAATACTGGAGCAGGTTATTATTTCCTACTCCAAGGGATCTTCCTGACTCAGGGATTAAACCCACACCTCCTGCATTGGCAGGTGGATTCTTTACCACAGAGCCACCTGTATCTTACAAAAATTCACACAAACAGAGTGAAGCTGACAAATAATATTTAAAATGCAGAAAGCAAGAAGAAAATAGCAAAGTGGACATGACTCTTCTTCTCTGCTATTTTCTTCTTGCTTTCTGCATTTTCATTTTAAATATTATCAGCCAGCTTCATTCTCTTTGCGGGAATTTTTTTAAACACAGGTGGTGCAGTGGTAAAGAATCAGCCGTTTTAAAAGGGAAAGCAAAAATAATCCAGGCATATTTCAAAAGAAACAGATCAAGTGTTTCAGTTATCCAAAAAACAATTTTAAACATGAATTTACAGAACCATTATTGAAACACTCCATAAAAACTTATTTCCTTCTGTACCTGTGTTATATATTGTGCTGTGCTGGGCTTATTTACTCAGTCGTGTCCAACTCTTTGGGACTCCATGGACTGTAACCCTCCAGGCACCTCTGTCCATGAGGATTTTCCAGGCAAGAATATTGGAGTTGGTTGCTATGTCCTCCTCCACGGGATCTTACCAGACCAGGGACTGAACCCAGGTCTCCTGCATTGCAGGCAGATTCTTTACCATCTGAGCCACCAGGGAAGCCCAAGAATACTGGAATGGGTACCCTATCCCTTCTTCAGGGAATCTTCCTGACCCAGGAATCTAATCTAATCTCCTACATTGCAGGCTCATTACAAGCTGAGCTACAAGGGAAGCCCATTATGTATGGTGTTTGGACTCAAATGCTTTTCCTAATAGTGCAAATGGAAAAGCTTGGGGGATGCTGAATTGGGAGTAGGAGGGGAAGAAGTTGCTGTTCGTCTATCTTCCACATCCTGCAAATGCTGTGACCTCTCCTTGTTTCTGTTCAGCTCTTCATGGATTCCCTGCTTCTGTGTACTTCAGAGCACAATAGTAAACCCCAGCATCTGCCGTCTGCACCTGGAGGATGAGCAGTGATGAAGAGAACCTCTCATATGTCATGTTGTAGCGTCCCTGTTGAGAAGGCCTTAAGCCCTTAATGAGGAGTCTTGGTGCATATCCTGGGAAGTGAAGGTACCAGAAGAAGCCATTAACATTGGATACAGAGTGATTACAGGAAATTTCTGCCACAGCTCCCTCCAAAGAGACCACAGTGGGAGGCTGAAATGCTTGCTCCTTGCTCTCTGAAACTACAGGAAACAAACAAACAAACAAAAAAAGGTTGTGACTTTGAAATTTAAAACAAATTGTAAAGGCATACATTTTTCCAAGACCAGATGGTGAAAAGGCTTACTCACCCTTCCAGAGAGAGCTGAGGAGGAGACCCAGCCACACTGCTTCCAGAGTGCTCTGCAAAGCCATGGCCAAAATGCGGCTGGTCTCAGGCCAGTTGCCTCAAGTGTGACACTCACAGGAAGCTGACTGTAGGCTGCCTGCTTTGCATTTTCTTCTGTGTCATGACATCATCAGTCAGAATCTGTGAACCAAGAAGAATCGCTACAGTTCTGAGGCTACTTAATAACTTCATCTGTACTTTGTTCTGAGTAGGGACTCAAAAAAGGAGATGCCCTGGAGGAGGAAATGGCAACCCACTCCAGTATTCTTGCCTGGAAAATCCTATGTACAGAGGAGCCTGGCAGGCTACAAGTCCATGGGGTCACAAAGGGTCAGACAGGACTTAGCAACTGAACACACACACATCCTCTCAGAGGCCACCACAGCTGTGCATTTAAGAAGGCATTAATCGTTTAATCGTTTAATCGCTTACTTCCTTCATTAACAGTGCCAGACAGAGTCTCACAATGATGGGAGGAGATTGATTCGTCATTCAAACTAAAATGATAGGTTCACACAAAAAAAGTATGCTGAACTTATCACATGTAATATAATGCTATGCTAATATATTAAAAATAATAATCATGAAATCTTAGTATGTGTGGTAGATGAGCAATGCGTATTTTTAAGGCACAAAAATTACAATGTAAATTAAAATATTCATCAAAGTTTGACTCTGCATCCGAGATGATCTCTGGAATAAGTATGGAAGGAAAATCTATTTATATTTTCCTGTAACCAATGAAACTGGGTCTAGAAAGACCCAAAATTGCATCTGGAGATGAACTTTTTTGGATAGTGAAAGTCACTCAGTCGTGTCCAGCTGTTTGTGACCGTCCATGGAATTCTCCAGGCAAGGTAGCCATTCTCTTCTCCAGGGGATCTTCCCAATCCAGGGATCAAACCCAGGTTTCCCACATTGCAGGCTTTTGGATACTACCTATCTTCATTTTATAGCCTGAGACTGTCCTGTCCGTTACTAATGAGGGCTTAGTAATTCTACCTGCATTTCCTTCTCCAGGGGATCTTCCCGACCAGGGGATCAAACCCGGGTCTCCCACACTGGAGACAGACGCTTTAACCTCTGAGCCGCCAGGGAAGCCATACAGATTTTAATGGGATTTTATTTGAAAAAGAAGAGAACAAAGATTTGTGGCCATTCAAGTTTAATACGTAGCATTTATAATTTAATACGTAGCACCGCCTAGTGGGCTACCTGGGAACTGACGGAAGATCATGTCCCACGCAGTCTCTGAGATGGTCTTCATAGTTTCTCACAACCTGAAGAGATGTTTTTGCCCTTTGCTTTAGTTCAAATTCCTCTCCTTTATTCAATATCCATAGAGATATGAAGACTATAGAGAGGAAATAGTCACCTTCTTAGAAAACCTTCTGGTTAACAAAAGATGTTCCTCATTCAGGTGAGTGGTTATTTAAAATACACTTCCATAGAGTGAAATGTTTCTTTTCTTCAGCCTAAAATGATTGCTTTATTCATTTCCTTTTCTATCTTTTTTTAATAGTCTCCCAGGTCAGGAAAAATTAGTTTCTTTCCCAATATTTTTTTTCTTTCTTTATTGGGACATTCATTAATAATGATAAGATGATCACTTAGGACATCTTATTTATATATACGTATTCCCAGGTGGTGCTAGTGGTAAAGAACCCACCTGCCAATGTAGGAAACATAAGAGACTTGGGTTAGATCCCTGAGTTGGGAAGATCCCCTGGAGGAGGGCATGGCAACCCACTCCAGTATTCTGGCCTGGAGAATCCCATGGACAGAGGAGCCTGGCGGGCTATGATCCGTAGGATTGCAAAGAGTCAAACATGATTGAGTGACAAACACTGAAACGACCACAAAAAGCTTCCAAATAAATTACAGAATTTCAGTATGGCTGTAAAATTAAAATTTGAGGAATCAAAGACAAGTGGACACAAATTCATTTAGTAGAAAAACTAATATAGCTACTGTGATTAATTAGAGCTCTGAAATTTCTGAGAACTGGAACATAAAAGTTAACACAAAGAAAATACAGTTATACAAATAACTGATTAAGGATTCAGGCAGCTTCTTCTTTGAAGCCAAGTGTCTACAGCTATAGATACTCTTTTTAGCTTACTGGATATGTACTTCTGGTTCACAGCTTCTAAATACTGCAAAATGGTTTACCATGGGCTTCCTCCAATATACCCATCCAGTCCCCTAGTGATGGACTCCAAGGGTGCCTCTAACTTTCATCAACACAGCAATAAATGTTTCTGTGTTTCCTCTTAACTATGCAAGAACTTCTTTGGGATATGTATCAATCAAGGATGTTGTTGTTCAGTCACTCAATTGTGTCTGACTCTGCATGGACTGCAGCACACCAGGCTTCCCTGTCGTTCACCGTCTCCCAGTGCTTGCTCAAACTCATGTCCATTGAGTCGGTGATGCAATCCAACCATCTCGTCCTCTGTCATCCCCTTTTATATATAGTGTAAGAGAAATGCAGCTTTATCTTTTCTCCATAGAACAGAACAGTTTTCCCAACACTATCTACAAAATAACCCACCTTTCTCCCATAGATCTGTTTTACTATGTTTATTATATATAATGTTACCTATGAATTTGCTTTGTTCTTGAGTTTTATATTTCAGATCATTGATCTAGTTGTTTCGATAACACTAATACTACCATACTCTTTTATTAGCTTTATAAAGCAATATGTTTTATCAAGACTTCCCTTTAATCAGTCAGATTTTCAGATGCAATTCAATAAAATCTACTCTGACTAGTTTATGCAGAAAAAATTGAGAGATATTAAAAGAAGAGGTAGGTAGTGAAGATTCAGTGCTATATAGTTTAAAAGAATTCTCAAACACATTGCATGTGATGCTCTTATCAAGCAAATGTCATCACCACTCAGCCCCAGTACCACAAATTCACTCCACCAGGAACACGGACACTAAGTACTGAATATTCAAAGCTCTTCCATTAGTATCCATTAGTATCCATTAGTATTTAGACACAGACCTCACTATATACATTAAAGGATACATCAGCACCACAGCTACTATTGAAGGACTACAGTGAGCAGTAGAATGATAATGACCATGTCTATCTTTCTTAGACCATGAAAACAATGCACCTAAATATTCCCATAAAGACACTTTCTTTGTAGCCTGGTACTTGTTCAATTTTTGAGAATGTCCTATGTGTCATGGAAAAGACTACATATTTTTTATATATCTCATCAAGTTCTATTTAACTAAATTTCAATCAGTTTCTGCTCTAAACTACTATCTCTACAGAGTTCCTAAAGTTCAGCTGTTTTTGACAAATGACAAATCAATAAGGACTGCCTGTTAAGATCAGAGTGGAAATAAACGAAGTAGAGACTATTAAGAAATAAAGAAAAACAAATGAAACCAAAAGTTAGCTCTTCATAAAGATCAACAAAAGTGACAAACCATTAGCTAGTTTGACTAGAAAAAAAGAAAAAAAAAACACCAAAATTATCAAAATTGAGAATGAGACCATTAATACTAACCTTACAGAAATAAAAAGGATTACAAGGGAATAAATACTGTGATCAGTTATGTCAGAAAATTTGATAACCTCTATGAAATGGACAAATTCCTCAGAAGACACAAACTACCAAAACTGAATCAAGAAGAAATGGAAAATCTGAATAAATCTACAAGTTAAAAAAATCAATTAGTGATAAAAATCCCAGGGGCACTGGGGGAAGCCTAGGCTCAGACAGCTTCCCTGGTGAATTGTACTGAATGCCTAAAGACTGAACCCCAAGCCTCCATAAATTCTCCAAAAAAAGAAAAGCTGAACAAAAGGGGATGCTTTCCACTTTGCGCTTATGAGGGAACAATGAATGCTGAGAACATTCGTGATTTTGCCCAAGCCGAATTTTCCTAAAACTTCTCAGAATACTTCTTTTCATTCTTCTTGTCTGACTTCTCTCCCTTTTCATGGACATTCTTTAAGGTTTCATTTCTAGACCCTTACCTCCTGCTCTTTATCTCTATGATAGTCTTTTCAAAGGTGAAACTTTGCAGAAGTGGGTGAACCATTTATTTTAAATATATAACCCAACAAGCTCTGCATATAGTCATACAAGTGTGTGCCTCCAAACCCCAGGAGAATGCCTCCTATCACAAATCCATTGATTTGTATCTCTACTACAATTTTTCAGCAAATTGTATCTCTATTACAAAATTTCAGCAAGTTGAGACTTAATCTTACAAAAGTCAGTAAATTGCAACCACATTACAACCTATTGTCATTCACATAAAAGTGCCATAATGACCTAACTCCAATATTCCTAGTGAGTTAGGACTGCAAAGGTAACTAATGATTTCTTAACAGAAAAATTCAATTCTCTTAAGACACACTATTATAAAGAAGCCAAAATATGATTTATCCTTTTCAGACAAAACCTGCTTCTCTGGCTGACTTTCCGTTCCTGTGATTGTTTCCATCATTCACCTAGATTTGAAATTTTAGGCTAGTTTACTCAACCTATTGTACACAACAGAGTTTAACCTTCCCCTGAAATATAACAAAAGGCACAATAAAGGAGTTGGTGGTGTTTGCTGACAGTGATTAAGATGCAAATAGGACATCTGCCAGGTGTACAAAGACAGCTTGAATACAGCCTCTTGAGCTGACCAGCCTCCCCTAATGGCAAAGCACTTTAATTTTTGCTCTAGTAGTCTATCTAAAGCAACATGTACAGATTCTATAAAATTCTTCTAATGTCTGTTATTTCCCGTTTCAGTTCAGTTCAGTTCAGTCGCTCAGTCGTGTCTGACTCTTTGTGACCCCATGAATCACAGCATGTCAGGCCTCCCTGTTCATCACCATCTCTCAGAGTTCACTCAGACTCACGTCCATCGAGTCCGTGATGCCATCCAGGCATCTCATTCTCGGTTGTCCCCTTCTTCTCCTGCCCCCAGTCCCTCCTAGCATCAGAGTCTTTTCCAATGAGTCAACTCTTCGTATGAGGTGGCCAAAGTACTGAAGTTTCAGCTTTACCATCATTCCTTCCAAAGAAATCCTAGGACTGATCTCCTTCAGAATGGACTGGTTGGATCTCCTTGCAGTCCAAGGGACTCTCAAGAGTCTTCTCCAACACCACAGTTCAAAAACATCAATTCTTCGGCACTCAGCCTTCTTCACAGTCCACCTCTCACATTCATACATGACCACAGGAAAAACCATAGCCTTGACTAGACGGACCTTAGTCGGCAAAGTAATGTCTCTGCTTTTGAATATGCTATCTAGGTTGGTTTAGTGTTTTTTAAATCAAAGTGATAATGTTCAGGTTTCCTTTTTCGCTTTCTTTCCAGAATTCACCTTTAAATGCTGCACAGTATTCTGAGTGTGACTAGGCTTTGTGCTTGACTGCCCCCTGGATATGTTCTGGGTGCCTAGCTTGGTTCATTGGCTACACTAATTCACCTACATAAGTTAATCACCTTGTAATCACATTTTTAATAAGGTCCACTGGGGAATCCAGCTCCTTTGTTAACTACCATTCTTACCACAGAGACCAGAGTAATCAGTGAGAGCAAGAGTAATGAATCACTAGAGGCATCCTCTGGTCTTATCTATGATGTTGGCATGCAACAGAGGAACACAGGAGATTAATTAAAAAGATGAATTTTCCTCTGGGTCATCTTAAGAGGCAGTCCTTATTGACCTGTAATTTGTCAAAAGTTACTGAATTCTAGGCTTCTTTTTTCTCTGAACTTTGTGTGTTCAGATTACAAACACCTAACCTCTTGAGTACCATTTGACCCAGCAGAATGGAAGTAAATTACTACCCTACAGCTCTATTCCTCTGTGCACAGCTTCCTTCATCCTCAAAGAAAGCACAGTGTACAGAGGATTTTTAATCTAGATGCTAGTTAACTACTTCACCAGGGCCCTGTGTGGGTAGTTAGTCCATACAGTTCACTTATTCTTTTCATTTCCAGCTGAATCTGAATCTGTCTGTTGTCATAGGCCCAGTTAGGGTGGAAGTTCAAGATAATAAATTCTTATCATCTAAAAATCTAATAAATTCTCATCATCTAAGTGAGAAACCTGAGTTTACCTGCTGTAGCCGATTCATTTTACGGGACAGAAAACAGACACTCCAAAAGGTTACGTGACTTGCCTAACATCACACAGAAAGGTCGGGATTGAACAAATCTAAAGTTAGAACTCTAGTTCCGTAGTTCAGTGTTCTTCCAATGAAAATCATTAGAGTATCTGCCACGTGAAGACAAGTCTGGGGCAAAAAGAGATTGCTTTCATTGAATTGTGGTTAGGAAAATATTGATGCCTTATGAGTTTTTCTCTTTGAAATGTTGAAATCTCTCTCACCACTTTCCTTTTCTCTCTATTCTCATTGACACTTTCTTACTAACTCATGTTCCTAATGTCAAGGTCTCTGCACAGGTTGGAAAAGAATTTCCAGACATGAGGCAGAGAGAGAAGAAAATAGCTTATTAGAATGAGAGATACTGTTAGAAGAGCCAGCTGGCTCAAGGGGAAGCTGACACCTTTCAAGGGCTAGTAGCCAATTTTTATAGCCTCAAGACAAAGAGAATTCCTGCTGGAAGGGTGGCATCAGGTGATTCGTTAGGATGCTCCAGGGTGGATAATAGGGTGGGTATTTTTACCTAGTATGGATTTAGGTCAGAAGGCTTATGGGAACAGTTGCTACAGGCCTTGGTTAGTTCCAGAGATGACCTTGGTGCAGAGCTCCATTTCTGTGGCCTTGGCACAGGCCCGGCACCTGTGACCGGGAATAGTGCTCCACACCTAATGCTGCCACGGCCTCCTTTCTTTGGCTTCCACATGCCAGTCATTTCTGTTTCTAATCTAGCCTGCATGGTGGTAGTTTGATGGTTTAGTTGCTAAGTTGTGTCCAACTCTTGCAATCCCACAGACTGTAACCCACCAAATTCCTCTGCCCATGGCATTCTCCAGGTGAGAATACCTGAGTGGGTTGCAATTTCCTTCTCCAGAGGATCTTCCCAACCCAGGAATCAAACCTGGGTCTCCTGCATTGCAGGCAGATTCTTTACTGACTAAACTCTGAGTGAAGTCCTCTATTCTGCATATCACTGACAAATAATCTTTCTGAAAGAAGATCATGTTCCAATCTGTTTAGTAAAATAAACCACAATCTTTTTAAATAATTGTGCTTTTTTCGTCTGTGCTGGGCCTTTGGTACAGCCCGAGCTCTTCTCTAGGTGCGGTGAGCAGGGACGACTCTCTAGTTGCACTGCAAGGGCTTCTCATGAGGGTGGGTTCTCTCATTGCAGAGCACCGGCTCTAGGGTGCATGGGCTTCAGTAGCTGGGCCTCGCAGGCTCAGTAGTTATGGCTCGCAGGCTCTAGAGCACAGGCTCAGTAGTTGTGGCCCATGGGCTTAGTTGCTCCACAGCACATGGGATCCTCCCTGACCAGGGCCTGAACCCATGTTTCCTGCATTGGCAGGTGGATTCTTAACTACTGAGCCACCAGGGAAGCTCCCTGGACTATAATCTTGATGTCACTGCTCTGCTTAATTAGCCATGTGATGCTAAGTGCAGGGGTTCTAATTATATTTTTTGCTCAAATCTCCGTTTGATGACTCCAAAATAGCTTGTTTAAATTTGTCTAATTCACGGAAAGGGAAATTGCAAAAGTGCACAAGAACATTTGGGGGAGTGATGGTTATAATTAATTTGTGGGGATGGCTTCCTAGACGCACATATATCTCAGTATTCATCAAACTGCATATGTTAAATGTATTCAGTTTATTGTATGAAGGTTATACCTCAATAAGGCAGTTATGAAAAAATAAAAAAGGCTTTCTGAAGTAACCATTATGAGGTCGTTTGTGACCTTCACAGGACTGGGTTCTATAGAGAGTAGCGTAAGGTGAGTGTGGAGAAAAGAGTGATCTGGGCAGTCAAGGAAGAAAAGGAAATTTATTAAAGGGAAAACGAGCTGGTGACTGGCCCTCAGGAAGAACCAGTGCCCTCCCTTTCTGACGGGGTCCTTCTTATCTCCGACCAATGGAAAATTCTTGGAGAGGGTGGTTAATTTTTAGCCTGCAGCTGGAGTCTTGCACGGTCACCCAGCCTGAGGCCTGGAATCCAGTTGTCGAGTAGCCTTGAGAAAGCAGGCGCCAGAGGGAAAACAGTGTTGCTTGGGCAATGTGATCAGTCTCACGGGTCACTGTGACTTCATTCTTTGTTTGCAAGGTCAACATAATGAGCCATTTTAACCATGAGCCCCTACATAGGCCTGATTATCAAGTAGGTCTGTGAGCTGAAGATGTATGCCTTCCCAAAACTCATACTATGAGATCTTAAACCCAATATGATGGTGTTTGGAGGTAGAGTCTTTAGGAAGCTGTTGGGTTAGACTAGGTCATGAGGGTGGTGCCCTCATGATAAGAGGAATGCTCTTATAAAAAGTAGAGAAAACATAAGGTTTCTCTCTCATCTATCCACGGTCTGAATATAATGAGAAAATGATCACCTGAGCCCACAGGAAGTGGGCTCTGAGCAGACATAAATCCGCCAGCATCTCAGTCTTGGACTTCTAAAAATGTGAGAAATAAATGTTTCATGTTTAAGTCATCTAGTCTATTTTTTATAGCAGACAAAACAGATGAACAGATATAGAACCCCAAATGCAAGAAGAGTGAGTGGGAAAAAAAAAAGAGTGAGTGCATAGCTAGTATTGGAAGCAAATAATCTGTTGATGAAATAAAGAAAAAAACAGGATAAGAGCTCAGTCAGGCAACAGAAACACAATTAGAAATTGTTTAATTATAGGAAAGGTCTAAGCAAGTTTACAGGCTGAGGGGATTGATTCAGTGGGAATAAAATTGAAGGTGTCAATGAGGAGGTAGTAAACGATGTAGTACAGTCCCAAGGGAGAATGGAAGATACCACAAAAATCAGCATCTCCCTCACACAAAGAATTTGGAAGACAACCCCAGAATATAAGATAGAGATATATCCCTGCAAGTCTCTTTAGCAACTTTGAAATCTACTTGCATTTGCCCAGGTGTCTTTAAGACCAATTCCACCTCTGGGATGTTTTCCAAAAATAACTCCAATTCTCAGGAACTTCACTTTAACCACCATCTTACTAAACTCTTTGAAAATAGACTGCTTTTGGATGATAAAACCCTGTCAAATTTCTCTCAGCTCTAAACCCAGCTTAGCTAACTTCTCTCTACCTTGCTGTACATTTGAAACAAAGGGTTTTTCACACATTGATCTCTGAGTTCTTCTCATAGTATCTATTACAACACAGTTATTTTCCACTCTCTTTTCTGCCCTACAGGATATAATAGGTATCTTAGGGGACATTCTCGTTTTCATGAGAAAAATTCCAGATACTATATGTCCATAAATTGAATTCCCCAGAAAATGGAGTTCTGTTCCCCATCGTCCTTTGGATTTCTGGCATTAAAGCATGGATGATGGAACTGAAACTGCAGGAGATTCTAACGTTTTCCCTTTCCTGAAGCATCGTCATCAGGGAGTACCATGCTGCTGCTACTGCTAAGTCATTTCAGTCGTGTCCGACTCTGTGCAACCCCATAGACAGCAGCCCATCAGGCTCCCCTGTCCCTGGGATTTTTTAGGCAACAACACTGGAGTGGGTTGCCATTTCCTTCTCCAATGCAAAAAAGTGAAAATTGAAAGTGAAGTCGCACAGTCATGTCCAACTCTTAGCAACCCCGTGGACTTCAGCCCACCAGGCTCCTCTGTCCATGGGATTTCCAGGCAAGAGTACCAGAGTGAGGTGCCATCACCTTCTCCAAGGGACCACCACAGAGTTTGAAAACTTACAGGTTTGCACACCACTGAAGGAAGAGAAATAAAGGAAGGATTAGCCTATGACTTTCATACAAAAGAATGTTCATGAGTTGAAAGGCAGGCAAATAGAATGTAAAAATTTTAGCATATTTAAGTTTGCATTCAGCATCTCATCTTCATAAAAACATACAATATTAGAACTGGATAATAACTTCAGTTGAGTTCACTCAGTCATGTCTGACTCTTTGCGACCGCATTAATTGCAGCATGCCAGACCTCCCTGTCCATTACCAACTCCCAGAGTGCACTCAAACTCATGTCCATCGAGTGGGTGATGCCACCCAACCATCTCATTCTCTGTCGTCCCCTTCTCTTCCTGTCCCCAATCCCTCCCAGCATCAGGGTCTTTTCCAATGAGTCAACTCTTCACATGATGTGGCCAGAGTACTGGAGTTTCAGCTTTACCATCATTCGTTCCAAAGAACATCCAGGACCAATCTCCTTTAGAATGGACTGGTGTAATCTCCTTGCTGTCCAAGGGACTCTCAAGAGTCTTCTCCAACACCACAGTTCAAAAGCATCAATTCTTCGGCACTCAGCTTTCGTCACAGTCCAACTTTCACATCATCCATGACCACTAGAAAAACCATAGCCTTGACTAGAAAGACCTTTGTTGGCAAAGTAATGTCTCTGCTTTTCAATATGCTATCTAGGTTGGTCATCAGTTTCCTTCCAAGGACTAAGCGTCTTTTAATTTCATGGCTGCAGTCATCATCTGCAGTGATTTTGGTGCCCCAAAAAATAAAGTCTGACACTGTTTCCCCATCTATTTCCCATGGAGTGATGGGACGGGATGCCATGATCTTCGTTTTCTGAATGTAGGGCTTTAAGCCAACTTTTTCACTCTCCACTTTCACCTTCATCAGGAGGCTTTTTAGTTCCTCTTCA
>SJYC01053779.1:0-16968 GCA_006408675.1 Madoqua kirkii | reverse complement strand
CTGGTAGTGGTATATATGTGAAAGAGAAAGAAGGAGAATGAGAATAAATGACAGAGAGCTAGACAAACTACACCTATGAATGAGAGGATCAGCCTGTATATAATTAGTCTGAAATTTTTGAAGCTTCTACAGAATGAATTCTTATTTCTGTAACAATGAATGAGATGAATGATTTAGCTTCTTCTGTAGAAAAGGCAATAACATCCTACATCCCATAAAATAATATGAAGTTCCACTTCTTCATTTATCTGACCTGATATTTATATCTTATCATCTCATTATCATATACAATCAAGTAAATTTCAATTATGTATTAAGTTTTCAATAACATTCATTAAGATTTGAACATGTGTGAACTAAACTAGAACAAAAGCAACACAAAACATAACTTATTCTATTGTTCATGTCATAAATTAAACAACAAAGGTTTTTAAATTCAGCATCATGGACGTAATGGCTGGAGCTCTAGCAGCCATCTTGGGCAACATGGACAAGGTCCACAGTCTAGAGATGGTGAATCAGAGTTCTAGATGTGAGACAGGACAGGGGCTTGACACTGACAATGACAATAAAAACAACTGAAGACACAGCATAAAATGCTTAGAGCCAACTATGTCCAAGATAATGAATGAATTCTAATTTCTCCACATTTCATCAATACTAGTTATTGTCTATTTTATTATTGCCATCCCAGAGTGGGTTTGAAGTGTTGTCTTATGGTATTGATACACCTTTCCCTGATGACTAAACATGATGAGCATCATTTCATGTGCTATTTATATATCTCTTTTATAGAAATATCTTTTCAGATCCTTTGCCCATTTTTAATTAGGTAATTTTTCCTTTCATTATTGAGTTCTAAGAGCTCTTGTTATACTCTAAATACAAATCCCATGTCAGATACATGACTTGCAAATATTTCTCCCATTTTGTAGGTTACCTTTTCATTTTATTTTATTGATGGTGTCTTCTGAAACACAAAAACTTTTTAATTTTAAAGAAATCCAATGTACCTATTTTTTTTCTTTTTTTGTGCTTTTGGTGTCATTTCTAAGAATCTATTGCTAAATCCAAGATTATGAAGATTTACTCCTGTGTTTTCTTCTAAGAGTTTCATAGTTTTAACTTTTCCATTTAGGTCTTTGGTTTATTTTGAGTTAATTTTTCTATATATGATAGGAGGTAGGGATCTGACTTCAGTCTTTTGTATATAGATATCTAGTTATCCTAGAATCATTTGTCAAGAGACTATTGTTTCCCTCACTGAAAGGTCCTGGCACCTTTACTGAAAATTGGTTGACTATAGATGCATGAGCTTATGTCTGGACTCTCAGTTCTATCCCACTGACCTACATGTTTATTCTTTACCATTAACCCACTGCTTTGATTACTCTGACTTTGTAAAAGGAGTTGAAATCTGACAGTTTGAGTCTTGCAGCTTTATTTTTCTTTTTCAAGATTATTTTGGCTATTCTGTGCTCCTTACAATTCCACATGAACTTCAGGATTTACTTTTCAATTTTTAGACAGAGATTGCATTGAGTTTGTCAACTATTTTCAGTACTATTGCCATCTTAATAAATCCTCAAATCCATGAACACAAGATGTCTTTACATTTATTGAAATTTTTAATCTTGTTCAGCAATGTTTTGTAGCTTTCAGTATACACGTCTTGTACTTCCTTGGTTAAATATTTTACTGAACATTTTTATATCTATTACACATGAAATTATTTTCTTAATTTCACTTCTCTCTTCTTTTTTTTCTCATTTTCCTTGTTGCAGTCAGTTGATTTCAGAGAGAAAGTTAATAGGCAGATAAGTTTATTCTGCATTCTCCATGTCTAACTTTTCAAAACTAACATTTGTTGAAAGTTTAATGCTCTTTTTGTTCAGTCGTGTCTGACTCTCTGTGACTCCATGAACTGCATGCAGCATGCCAAGCTTCCCTGTCCTTCACTATCAACTTGAGTTTGCTCAGATTCATGTTCATTGAGTCAATGATGTATCTAACCATCTCATCCTCTGATGCTCTCTTCTCCTTTTGCCTTCCATCTTTCACAGCACTAGAGTCTTTTCCAAAGAGTCAGCTGTTCACATCAATTGCCCAGAGTATTGGCATTTCAGCATCAGTCCTTCCAATAAATATTGTGGGTTGACTTCCTTTAGGATTGACTGGTTTGATCTCCTTGCAGTCCAAGGCACTCTCAAAAGTCTTCTTCAGCACCACAATTCAAAGGCATCAATTCTTGGGTGCTCAGCCTTCTTTGAAAGCTTAATATGTGCTGAGATTTTATATTCATTAACTATTAATCCTAACTACAAGTCCATGATAGGCATTATTATTACAACCAGTTTGCACATGAGGAAACTAAAGTGGAAAAGCATTAAGTAACATGCTCAGGTCACACTGAGAGTAAATGGCAGAGTCAGGGCTTGGATCCAGATTTTGATCACATTTGACTCTTATCATGGTGCTAGTTTTTATTTTAACATTTAGCTATAGTCTCCCTCCTATGTCTCCCTTCTGGAGTTAATACTGAATAAATACCCAAGGTAGCAAACTATAGTGCCAAGGGCCAAATTGAGACTATAGATATATATATTGTGTGTCTAACATAATGGATTTTAAATGTTTTCTTTAGTTAACAATGTTTTTAATTGGGCTATTTTTCAAGCATCTCAAGATTTCCACCTCCTTTTGATCAAGCAGTACTGGACCTACATGCCCCACATAGCAATGGTTAGTTTTCTTAAGTAGTGGCCATTCATTTTAGAAGACACATTCACACTCTGGTTCACCATAGTCGCTACTCTTGATTCATTTATATTACCTTCCTGGCTGATGCATAGGAGGCATCTGAACTTGTAACCCTTTGTCTAATCTCTCCTTAGTAAGAGAAGCTTCAAAATGTTTTTTTACCCTTAACTCTATGAACCTTTGTAGGAAATCACTTTTTACATTGCCTAATTTCCAACTCCTTCATCATTATTGTTTCCCCCAATAGAATTTCAGAATTCGTAAGTAACTGATGGGGAAACATTCTCCTTTTGGACTGTGAAAAATTAATTTATGACATACAAATTGTATAGGATCACATATATTTTCCACTAGAACTACTTGGGAACTTGTTAGACATATACATTCTCAGGCCCCACCTTAGATGTACTGAATCAGAACTGTGTTTTAACATATCCTCTAGTTAATTCAAATGCATGCTAAAATTTGATTCACTTTGTTTTATTGTCTCCTTGGCCAGCAGTCAGTACTTAATTTGCTAAATAATCACAAATCTTCATCCAGTGTATCCATTATAGAAATACAGAAAAGACTGATATCAAACTAATTATCTGTGGCTTCATGGTTAAAATTTCTAACTTTTTTGAATTATAAGATAACTTCCCAATTCTACAGTAATCTCACATGTATCTTATTTTCCAGGATTTTTCAAAGATAACCTCCCCCACCAAAAACATGTTCTACAAGCAATGAGATCTATTCTGGGACCTCCTTACAACCTATTCTGGTAGCCTCTTTTTAAGTTAATAATGAGCAATTCCATTCATTTGAAAAATCTTACTTCTACACGTAGCACATGTGTGATGACTTTACACTATTACAGGTTCATATGACTAAATATCACAGAACATTCAAGTGAATACCTCCAGATTTATCATCAACAAGTTGCAACTGCATTAACAAAACACCCATCGCCTAGTCTGAACTCTGTACATTTAGCCTGCTGGAAAAAACATCAGAGAAGACTATCCTGGAGCCTCAGTGAAAAGCTCCTTGTCAAGGACTATTTACTGACACAACAATAAAATCTCAAGGTGTTGACCCTTGGAGTCCTGCTTCCTGAAAAGACACATCAATTTCTTATGGCTCTGGAAATTCACTCTGTTGAGACCTCAAATTGAGGAGTTTTATCAATTTCTCCAGAAACTGATGACTGCAGAAATGAGTGGCTTCTTCCCAAAACAAGAGAACAGGTACTAATTGCTGAAGTAAAGAAACTTCTACCAAAGAAAACTCAATTGTGTCGATTCTTGTGACCCCATGGACTGTAGCCCGTCAGGCTCCTCTGCCACTAACTATCAGAGAAATGCAAATCAAAACCACAGTGAGGTACCATTTCACACCAGTCAGAATGGCTGCGATCCAAAAGTCTACAGGCAATAAATGCTGGAGAGGGTGTGGAGAAAAGGCAACCCTCTTACACTGTTGGTGGGAATGCAAACTATGGAGAACAGTATGGAGATTCCTTAAAAAATTGGAAATAGAACTGCCATACAACCCAGCAATCCCATTGTTGGGCATACACACTGAGGAAACCAGAATTGAAAGAGACACGTGTACCTCAATGTTCACTGTAGCACTGTTTATAACAGCCAGGACATGGAAGCAACTTAGATGTCCATCAGCGGATGAATGGATAAGAAAGCTGTGGCATATATATACAATGGAGTATTACTCAGCCATTAAACAGAATACATTTGAATCAGTTCTAATGAGATGGATGAAACTGGAGCCAATTATACAGAATGAAGTAAGCCAGAAAGAAAAACACCAATACAGTATACTAACGCATGTATATGGAATTTAGAAAGATGGTAACAATAACCCTGTATGCGAGACAGCAAAAGAGACACAGATGTATAGAACAGTCTTTTGGACTCTATGGGAGAAGGTGAGGGTGAGATGATTTGGGAGAACGGCATTGAAACATGTATAGTATCATATGTGAAATGAATCACCAGTCCAGTTTCAATGCATGATACAGGATACTAGGGGCTGGTGCACTGGGATGACCCAGATAAATGGAATGGGGAGGGGGGTTCAGGATGGGGAACATATGTATACCCATGGCAGATTCATGTCGATGTATGGCAAAACCAATACAATAAAGTAAAATAAATTAAAAAATAAAAATATTATTTTATAAATAACCAAAAGAGAAAATAAATAAATAAAACAAAATCAAACATTTAAAAAAAAAAGAAAGAAAACTCTTTGTGACCTCATGGACAGTAGCCTGGACCCTCTGTCCGTGGCATTTTCCAGGCAAGAACACTTGACTGGTTTTCCATGCCCTCCTCCAGGGGGTCTCCCCAACCCAGGGATCGAATCCAGGTTTCCCGCTTTGCAGGTGGATTCTTTACCAGCTGAGACACCAGGGAACACATCAAAGAAAACAATAACATTAATTTTCCGATTCTTCACCCTTTTTCCTTTCCTTGGCTCTATCACTAATCTTGTTTATTATTGTATTCTAATGCTTTCTATTTCTTGACTAACAGGTTTATCAACGTGATCTCTCCTATCTTCATAATGTTGATGGTCTTCTACCGCTTAGGGAAAAAACATAATTCTTCTGTGTGTCTTTCTCAGACCACAATCATAGGTTCAACTATTACCAGACTTGTAATCCCTCAGCTAATCTTACTGACAAAAATATAGCTGTTCCTTTAAACACTTCAGAAAGTAAATTTCCTTCTACACATCTGCTATCATACTTGTCTTTTTTTTCTTAATATACTTTATTTATTTTATTTGGTTGCATTGGGTCTTAGTTACAGCATGTCAGATCTAGTTCCTGACCAGGGATCTAACCCAGGCCCCCTCCACTGGCAGCACAGAGTCTTAGCCATGGACCACCCAAGAAATCCCTTGTGCTTAGGTTTTTCTCACATAATTAGTCTTAAATTTTGGTCTTGTAAAAATTGCATTTTGACAACAGAATCTTCTTCTGGAGTCACTATAATCCTAACCACAAAAGTCAATTGATCAGAAATGGAAGCTAATATTGGGGCTATCTTTGATGTAATACTCAGTTTGTTCTGAGTGTTATAAAACTAAGACCTTATTTTACAGGGGTTGTTTAACTCCACTTTTTTAAAAAAATCTACCTTCCTTAAAATGAACCAAAAATTGTCTCACTCCTGTTGAACTGAATAATGCTTATCTTCTCAATAGAGTCTGTCTTACTGAGTCAATGCCATTTATGAAAATACAACTTATGCTTTGGAATCCCAAAAGGTAGTTTCAGTTCATTAACTAGAATTTTCATGGATAAACACATAACTCAATTTCCTCTTAGCTAGACAAGAAAAACTTTATGCTATAGCAAACTCTTCTTGATACATCTATATAAATAATAGGTGGTCAAGTAAAACAGTTTATAAGTAAGCTAGATAAAATCCTCTGGTTCTCTAGAAAAGACCAGCTTGTTATTTGATTAAGTTTTTATTGCCTGAGTTTAATCATCTAAGCTCTTGTCCTCAGGATTTATTACAAGGACTAATAATTGTCTTATTCCTAGCCATTGCCTATGTTGCCATTAACCAGTGTTGTTGCTGTTTAGCAGTTATAAGTTGTGTCCAACTCTTTTGCAACACCATAGGCTGTAGCCTGCCAGGCTCCTCTGTCCATGGGATTTCCCAGGCAAGAATACTGGAGTACATTGCTATTTCCTTCTCCAGGGGATCTTCCCAACAGGAATTAAATTCATGTCTCCTACACCTCCTGCACTGCAGATGGATTTTCTACTGTTGACCCAACAGGGGAAACCCATTAATCAGTGTATACTGTTAATATTCTTATATGTTACTGCAAATGCACTGCCATGTTAAAAATTCAACTACGACTGTATGGAAGAAATTAATACAACACTGTAAATCAACTATACTTCAATAAAATTTTTAAATTATTACCAGTTGATTTAGTGATTTTAGTAGACAGTCAGTAACTTTTTAGAACTGACCATGTCACTTTGATCTTTTTTTTAATTCACTTTTTAATTAATACATTATTTACAGATATATTAAAATGAAACATTTTTAATGTACATTTTGGTAAATTTTTTTAATTTTTACTTTGTTCTACCTTACAATACTGTATTGGTTTTGCCATACATTAACATGAATCAGCCACAGGTGTACACAAGCTCCCAATCCTGAAACCCCCTCCCACTCCATATCATCTCTCTGGATCATCCCCATGCACCAGCCCCAAGCATCCTATATCCTGTATCAAACAGTCTAGCACTTCATTTCTTACATGATAGTATACATGTTTCAATGCCATTCTCCCAAATCATCCCACCCTCTCCCTTTCCCTCAAAGGCCAAAAGTCCATTCAATACATCTGTGTCTCTTTTGTTGTCTCACTTACAGGGTCATCATTACTATCTTTCTAAATTCCATATATATGTGTCAGTATACTGTATTGGTGTTTTTCTTTCTGGCTTACTTCATTCTGTATAATTGGCTCCAGTTTCATCCATCTCATTAGAACTGATTCAAATTTATTCTTTTTAAGGGCTGAGTAATACTCCATTCTGTATAGGTACCACAGCTTTCTTATCCATTCATCTGCTGATGGACATCTAGGTTGTTTCCATGTCCTGGCTATTATAAACAATGCTGCAATGAACACTGGGGTACACATGTCTCTTTCAATTCTGGTTTCCTCAGTGTGTATGCCCAGCAGTGGGATTGCTGGGTCATAAGGCAGTTCTATTTCCAATTTTTTAAGGAATCTCCATACTGTTTTCCATAGTGGCTGTACTAGTTTGCATTCCCACCAACAATGTAAGAGGGTTCCCTTTTCTCCACACCCTCTCCAGCATTTATTGCTTATAGACTTTTGTATAGCAGCCATTCTGACTGGTGTGAAATGGTACCTCATTGTGGTCTTAATTTGCATTTCTCTGATAATGAGTGATGTTGAGTATTTTTTCATGTGTTTGTTAGCCATCCGTATGTCTTCTTTGGAGAAATGCCTATTTAGTTCTTTGGCCTATTTTTTGATTGGATCGTTTATTTTTCTGGAGTTGAGCTGCATGAGTTGCTTGTATATTTTTAAGATTAGTTGTTTGTCAGATGCTTCATTTGCTATTGTTTTCTCCCATTCAGAAGGCTGTCTTTTCACCTTACTTATAGTTTCCTTTGTTGTGCAGAAGCTTTTAATTAAGCGTAGAGTCACTTTGATCTTTTTAAATGGAGAGAATAGAATGGAAAGTAAGAAAGAGTCAAGGAATACCAAAGAATCAGTGAAGCCATCTAATAATAAAAAATTATCTCTTCCCTATACCTATGAAAAAATTCTATTTAGCTTAATAAGCAACTCTTAAAATTGAGATATAATTAACACATAACATTATATTAGTTCCAGGTATACAATTAATGATTTAATGTTACTTCCCTGGTGGCTCAGATGGTAAAGCATCTGCCTACAACACAGGAGACCTGGGTTCAATCCCTGGGTTGGGAAGATCTCCTGGAGAAGGAAATGGCAACCACTCCAGTATTCTTGCCTGGAAAATTCCACGGACAGAGGAACCTGGCAGGCTACATCCATGGGGTCGCAAAGAGTCAGACACGACTGAGCGACTTACCTTAGCTTATGATTCAAAAGGATCATCACAATAATATCGGTCACCATGCATAGGTACAATATTTTGTGTGTGTGTGAGAACTTTTAAGATCTACTCTCTTGGCAACTACAGTCACCATGCTGTTTTGTATCCCCATGAATTCTTTATTTTACAGCTGGAAGTTCATACTTTTCAAGCCCCTCCACCCCATTTTGCCCACTCTCCACTCCCTGCTTATGGCAACTGCCAGTGTATTCCCTGTTTCTCTGAGATCATTTTTTTGTTTTTGGGGTTTGGGGTTTTTTGTTTGGTTGGTTGGTTGAGTTTCTTTTTGTTCAGATTCAACACATAAGTGAACAAGCAACACTTTCAAGTATGCATCCTCTAGAGGTGGTAAGATCAAAAGTTGTTCCTCCTTTATAAATGAATCCACATGAAGTGAGACCTAAATACTGGATTCAACAGCAGAAAGCCCTGGTTCAGGTGCTTACCTGATGGGTAAACTCTGAAAATCACTTGACATCAAGTCCGATTTTCTATAGTGCTCTCTTCCTTACCAGGGTGTTGTGAAGACCAAATAAACAATAACCATGAAGGAATTTTTCAAACGCTGAAGTGCAGTTCAAGTTTAAACAATTGTTTTCATTTATTCTGTGAAGGAAATAGGAACACACAATTTGGGAGCATAAGGGATTTTCAGGGATGGAAAGCCTGAGTGGAATAATCTATGTGGCTGTCTGTGTACAGTCAGAGGGAAGTAATAGGCCAGGGAGAGGGTTACAAGAGGAATAGAAATTATAAACATTTTGAAGATTACTTTCTCAACCTTGTATTTTACCAATAACAATGATAATAGTAACTGGCCTACAATCAATTGAACATCATTTTCTATATTGCTTTTGGTGTATTATGCCTGTGATAAAGTATCTCAATTTCAAATGTTCAGATTAGTGTGGTCTGCATATCTCTCTTCCTCATGTATACACCGATTGCCAAAGTGACAAGTCCCATGTTAGCCAAGAAACATTGTAAGTTCTGAAAGCACTGGGTTTTTCAGTACAGTCAAGTCTGGCCTCTGATTAGTGATAATGAATCCAACAAGAAAACTGGGGGAAAGGAACTCAAGCCACAAGACCGAATTTACAGTCACTTCTAACACTTTCCCTCTTTTACCATCTTCTCTTCCACATGGAGGGTCAGCTAAATGCTTACTTCTAGCTCCATACCCTTTATTTTGGCCATCCTAATCACAAAACTCTTCAGTCTTGAAATTCAAAGTAACCTTCATCCCTCCCCTTTGGATTCTTCTTTTACTTATGTATCCTACCAAAAATATATCTAAGCAGAGAAAGCAAAATGGGAATTAGAGCTGTGCTGTGTCCTTAGTCGGTCCAATTCTTTGTGAGCGCATGGACTGTAGCCCACCAGGCTCCTCTTTCCATGGGGATTCTCCAGGCAAGAATACTGGAGGAGGTGGCCATGCCCTCCTCCAGGGGATCTTCCAAACCCAGGTCTTTCACATCACAGGTGAATTCTTTACCATCTGAGCCACCAGAGAAGCCCCTTTGGATTCTTCTTTGACTAATTTCTACTACCAAACATACATGTAAGCAGAGAAAGCAAAATGGGAATTAGAGCAAGAGGTTCTAAATTTTCTTTATCTAAAGTAATGAATATATGATGGGGAAAAAATTGGCTAATTAATGGCTTTTGGGTTTATTTCTTTGAATTATATGTTACATAATTATATTAATGTAGATAACACTTTGTAAAGATTTTAAGAGCTCTAAAAAAAAAGTTACCATTTTTATTCATATTTAATAGATGAGAAAAGGAGGCCTCCAGGTTAAATAACTTACCCAAATTTACACTTAGGATGTGAATTCTTTACCATCTGAGCCACCAGAGAAGCCCCTTTGGATTCTTCTTTGACTAATTTCTACTACCAAACATACATGTAAGCAGAGAAAGCAAAATGGGAATTAGAGCAAGAGGTTCTAAATTTTCTTTATCTAAAGTAATGAATATATGATGGGGAAAAAATTGGCTAATTAATGGCTTTTGGGTTTATTTCTTTGAATTATATGTTACATAATTATATTAATGTAGATAACACTTTGTAAAGATTTTAAGAGCTCTAAAAAAAAAGTTACCATTTTTATTCATATTTAATAGATGAGAAAAGGAGGCCTCCAGGTTAAATAACTTACCCAAATTTACACTTAGGATGTTGTAATCTGTATTCAAGCAATCTGACTCTAGAATTCCAACACTTGACCTCTCTGCAGAAAACTGATTAAATTTTTAACTCCATTGCCCATTCCTCAGCTGTATGTTTTTTATGGATTACATAAGAAAACAGGAAAGCCCCTAACCTAATACTTAGAACATAATATCCATCCATCACCTCTCAGTCATGTTCAACTCTGCAGTACATGGACTATAGTCTGCCAAGCTCCTCTATCTGTGGGATTTCCCAGGCAAGACTATTGGAGTGGGCTGCCATTTCCTCCTCCAGGGGGTCTTGCTTACCCAAGAACTGAAGCCGTATCTCCTATATCTCCTGCATTGCAGGCAAATTCTTTACCGCTTGAGCCTTCCGTGAGCACACAGTCAGTAATCGCTAAAATAATAGTTCATTTAATCACTTGTTAACACTTCCTACAGATTTAGATGTTAGTCCTGCTTTTCATTAAATGCCCTTAGTGATGACTGCAAAGCCCATAACTTCAGTCCCCACAGAATTAACTTTTTCTAAGTGGTGACTAGGGGAAGCTGACGTCATTGCTGAAGAGTTCCCATGAAGTCTATATAAGTCAGGTAGAACACCGCCAACACTGCAGCCGCCCTTCCCAGCTGCCTCCTGTCTCTACAGATTTCCCTTCAGTACTTGAAGGTAGAATAACCCACCTAAAACCAGCGAGACAAACTTTCCACCTAGACAGTGTGCTGCGAAAAACAGGTTGCTTCAGTTACACTGGCTCTGAACAATTAGGTCGAGTTTTGTGCAGACATGTCCTGGTAAACTAGTGGGTCTGCAAAAGAGGCTGGCAGTGGCTTTCCAGACCTTCTGCTCATCACTACAGCCTGACAAAGTGCAAACAAGATGTCATTCCTTTACCAAGTATTCAACTGACTGAAAACCAATTCCAGAAAATCTTAGAGCAGAGCTGTATTCTCTACATATTGAAAAGCATGATAATAACATAGGCACAAAGGTGTGATTTTGCAGAAATGCTGAAATACCTCTGGTAAAATACCACCAAATAAATCTACTGTGACTTATTACCAAAAACAGTGAATAAGAACCAAGGAAACTTCAAGGGCTCTGATCGTCCTCATAAAAAAATCAAGGTAAATGGGGCTATTTGACTAGTTGAACTTAAAAATAAATTTCTGTTTCTACTGGACAATAATACTCTCTTTTTTGTGTGTGTTTTGGGCAACTGTTTTATTAAGTCAGATGGAATTGCATGTACATTCAGAGGCACAGTACTTGAATATTTATGTGAAAATTCACAACTGATAACTCATTCTGCAGTAGACTCAGCAGTTCAGGAGGACTGCACACAGTATTGTTCAATTTTTTAAAACCCATGCCTCCTTTTTAAAAATTTTTCTTATAATTATTTTTTAATTTATTTATTTTCACTTGGAGGGTAATTGCTTTACAACACTGTGTTTGTTTCTGCTATACATCAGCATGAATCAACCATAGGTCTACCTATTTCCCCTCTCTCTTGAACCTCCCTCCCACCTCCCAATCCATCCCACCCCTCTAGGTTATCACAAAGTACCAGAAAACAATACTCTAAATATTGAAAATATAAGACTAACAATTCAGTTCTCTCTGGAGGTGCTCAGAGCATCAGAAACAACCCAAGGTGAGTTTTATAGACTTTTTAAATACTTTTTATGCCTCTGCTTTTGTTTTTTCTTGTTTTCCTGAAATGTATGCAATATGCACTAGATTTTTGATGTGTGAATCATACTTTTGATATCAACTAATAACAAATTCCTACTATGATTGAACACATCCATTTCGCAGAACATTTTTTCCTGTGGCTCCACAGAAATAGAATAAATGGCAATGGGAAAAATTTAAAAATGAATATCCATATCCTCTGGTGAGGGCTGCTGCTTCTGCTGCTGCTAAGTTGCTTCAGTCGTGTCCGACTCTGTGCAACCCCATAGACGGCAGCCCACCAGGCTCCCCATCCCTGGGATTCTCTAGGCAAGATCACTGGAGTGGGTTGCCATTTCTGGCGAGGGAACAGTCTTCATTTCAAACCTAGTACTCAGACTGCACATTCTTCTCTGTCTGTGCTGGTAAAATTTTTCTTATTGATTTTAAAATAAACCCCTGGCTCCATTCCTGGCTAGTTCTTCAGCTTTCAGTTTTGCAATCATCCTTTTAGAACATAATAAATTGCAAAGATAACAGATGTAAATCATCAAACATTTAATATAGTTTTCTGGAGGAAAAACTTTAAGTGGACACTCTAAGAAAAAATTCTAAATAGTAAAATCAGTCCATAGCTATTAAGATGTAACTGTAAATATTAATTCAAGCACTAGATACTGTGTGTGAGTTTAACTTAAATGATGATGGAAAGACTTCTCTGCCCTCCAAAATACCGTCTTTGTGACAGATCTGCTTTGCTAGTTCCTTGATGTGACACTGCCATTAGTCTTTCCTCTGATACAGACAACAAAAAAAGGCATTGTCTGCAGAAGAGCATCATAATGAGGCATAGGAAATATTTGAGAAGGAAGGGCAATGGAGTAGAAGAGAAACTATTTCCTCTATTCTCTTTTCATAAGCAATGTGAAGTTGATTCATCTAACTGACAGAAAGCCTGATCTTGAGGACAAAATAAAGAAGCTGTAGTCATCAAGGAAGAAAGCAGGATAGGATGAGATGATCATGCATGCTCAGTGGTGTCCAACTCTTTGCCACCCCATGGACTGTAGCCAGGCTTCTCTGTCCATGGGATTTCCCAGCAGGAATACTGGAGTGGGTTGCCATTTCCTCCTCCAAGGGATCTTTCTGCTCTGGGATTGAATTAGTGTCTCCTGCATTGACTCGCAGATACTTTACCACTGCACCACCTGGGATAGGATAATAGCGCCTGAGGAACCAGGAGGACAGCTTACTTGGGTGGGCCATCCCTGGAAGGCTACACTTCCAGGCAGTGGCACATGAGAGGCAAGCCTGAAAAAAGAGGCTTCCCACAGATGCCCATCTAACCTGCCCCATGAACCTAGGATAGTAAAAGAGAGGTTGTCACTGAGACATACTGTACTTTATACCACCATTATGTCAATTACCACAAAAATTCAGATCAGAGAGGTAGGAAAGAAAGCCTGGACCAAAAGGCAGGAGGCCCAAGCTCTAGACCCAGCTATTACTCCAGTTTTTTTGTAAACTTGGCCAGTTGCTTGACCTCTCTGTGTTTTGTTTTCTCTAATTATTAAAAAAGAAAAAAAAAGATTAGATAAACTCTCAGATCCCATTGGAGAAGGCAATGGCACTCCACTCCAATGCACTTGCCTGGAGGATCCCATGGATGGAGGAGCCTGGTGGGCTGCAGTCCATGGGGTCGCCAGGAGTCAGACACAACTGAGTGACTTCACTTTCACTTTTCACTTTCATGCATTGGAGAAGGAAATGGCAACCCACTCTGGTGTTCTTGCTTGGAGAATCCCAGGGACAGGGGAGCCTGGTGGATTACCATCTATGGGGTCGCACAGAGTCGGACACGATCAAATTAACTTAACAGCAGCAGCAGCAGATCCCACTAAGAACTGAGACCTTGTGACTCTATGTAATATGTGCATTTCTTTTTTCAATATTTGTTTATTAATTTGAGTGCACCACCAGATCTCAGTTGCAGCATGTGGGAGCTAATTCTCTGACAGGGATCAAACCCGGGCCCCCTGCAATGGGAATGTGAAGTCTTAGCCACTGGACCACCAGGAAAGTCCCAATATATATATTTTTTACAAAATTAGTGATGCTTGGGTCAAAAGTAAGCTAATCTTTTTTAAAAAGCAATTACTGTTGATTTACTGTGGTCAGGTAAGTCAGACAAGAGAGCTGGAATTTAAAAGAACTGAGGATAATCTAGCCAAGACAGTGATGCTGTTAGGCCTGGACTTTGACCTCCAGGTTAAGAATGAGCAAGTCTGTCCTCAACTCAGAGGTGGAGGAGAAGCAAGCCTCTCTGTACCCTCTCTAGATTTCCTAAGTTTCCCTGGGTTCTATCTAGCCTCCTCTAAAGTATTGTTCAAAGAACATCTCAGCCACATTGCCAGCAGCTTGGTGAAAATCTTCTGACTTCTGAAATCTAGATCACTAAAAATACAGTCTCAGGGTATTATGGCAGAGCAAACAAGGAAGTAAGGGTTTGGGTTAATGAACATGTGGTCAACAGGACAATAAAGAAAACTGTGTTCAAGGTCAAAATTTGTAAAACTCTGGAAAAATTACTTATTGAGGGTAAGAAGAACCTTCATTTATTTTCCTATAAAAATCTATACCCTAAAACTAAACATGATATTTTATACAATAAGGGAGAAATAAGTTATTTGATTTCTCCCTACCTGATGAGAAGAGCTGACTCATTTGAAAAGACCCTGTTGCTGGGAAAGATTAAAGGCAGGAGGAGAAGGGTATGACAGAGGATGAGATGGTTGGATGGCATCACCAACATGAGAATATGGGTTTGGATGGATTCTGGGAGTTGGTGATGGGCAGGGAGGCCTGGTGTGCTGCGGTTCGTGGGGTTGCAAAGAGTCGGACACAACTGGTGACTGAACTGAACTGAACTGAACTGTCCAAGATTGTTTTACATCTCTTAGTGAGTCCATTTTTTCTATTCTTTTGTTCTTTTCTATTCTTTTGTTCCAAAAGCAACTACTATGTGTCCAGCATAATTTAAGATGCTGAATGGGGATTTTAAAAGGAGATACTTCACTAGAAATTCTAGATGGAGAGAAGTCATAAACACAGAAGAACCTAAGTGGCCAAGTGATTGATGCAGATATTTAGTGGAGTTTTTTCTAATTTTTGACAGGAGTGTCCAACAGTGAGAATGGAAGAGGCTGTTCTACTCAATCAAACAACTGCAGTGACATATTTTCGGCTTAGAGGTTTATCTATTAATCAGAACGTACAGATGGCTGCATTTGCCATGTTCCTTGTTTTTTATGTTCTGACACTGATTGGAAACATCCTCATTGTCATAACTATTATCTATGACCATCATCTCCATACCCCCATGTATTTCTTTCTCAGCAACCTATCCTTTATCGATGTGTGCCACTCCACCGTCACTGTTCCCAAGATGCTGATAGACACCTGGTCAGAGGAGAAGCTCATCTCCTTTGATGCCTGTGTAACTCAGATGTTCTTCCTGCACCTCTTCGCCTGCACAGAGATCTTTTTGCTCACTGTCATGGCTTATGATCGGTATGTGGCTATTTGCAAACCGCTGCAGTACATGACGGTGATGAACTGGAAAGTGTGTGTGCTGTTGGCTGTGGCCCTCTGGACAGGGGGTACCATCCACTCCATAGCGCTGACCTCGCTCACCATCAGGCTGCCCTACTGTGATCCTCATGAGATTGACAACTTCTTCTGTGATGTGCCTCAGGTGATCAAACTGGCCTGCACTGATACCCACATCATTGAGATTCTCATTGTCTCCAACAGTGGGCTGATCTCCGTGGTCTGTTTTGTGGTCCTTGTGGTGTCCTACGCGGTCATCCTGGTGAGTCTGAGGCAGCAGATCTCAGAAGGCCGGCGGAAGGCCCTGTCCACCTGCGCGGCCCACCTCACCGTGGTCACACTCTTTCTGGGACACTGCATCTTCATCTATTCCCGACCATCCACCAGCCTCCCAGAGGACAAGGTGGTGTCTGTGTTTTTCACCGCTGTCACACCTCTGCTGAACCCTATCATCTACACCCTTCGGAATGAAGACATGAAAAATGCCTTGAACAACTTAATGGGGAGGGTGAAGGGAAGAGAAAAAAAATGAGAATCTCTAAGCCCTTATGGTGCTTGGTGTTCCAAATTAAAGAAATGCCTAGCAAAGATATGTTACAAGCCACATTTATCAAACTATATGACTTGTGAAACTATCTTCCAGTCCGATATCTGACAATCATAGCAATTACTATGATTTTTAACATCTTCCACAGGCTGGAAATTGTTCTAGGCACTGTGCAATTACTTAATTCTCACAACAACCCTGTGAGGTATGTATAAGCTTGTTTACACATGAAGAAGCCAAAGCTCAGAAAAACCAAACAGCATGCCCAAGGTCACCCAGCCAGGAAATGATGAAAGGAGGATGTTAAGCCAAATGTGTCAACACAAACATGTTGTTTTCCTTACATGATGGCTCCTATCCCTGTTTTTGTGTTAGGATGATAACCAAAGTCTAAACAAATGTTCAGATTTCTGGGCAGCACTTGCCATCATCATTCACTCAGACACTTGCCTAAATAGCTTTGCAAACACTGGTAAAGCAGGCAAAGTAAGTTTGCAAATGACTTCAGTAAAGCAGAAGGAAGACTTTGAA
>SJYC01053778.1:0-28636 GCA_006408675.1 Madoqua kirkii | reverse complement strand
CCCACCAACAATGTAAGAGGGTTCCCTTTTCTCCACACCCTCTCCAGCATTTATTGCTTATAGACTTTTGTATAGCAGCCATTCTGACTGGTGTGAAATGGTACCTCATTGTGGTCTTAATTTGCATTTCTCTGATAATGAGTGATGTTGAGTATTTTTTCATGTGTTTGTTAGCCATCCGTATGTCTTCTTTGGAGAAATGCCTATTTAGTTCTTTGGCCTATTTTTTGATTGGATCGTTTATTTTTCTGGAGTTGAGCTGCATGAGTTGCTTGTATATTTTTAAGATTAGTTGTTTGTCAGATGCTTCATTTGCTATTGTTTTCTCCCATTCAGAAGGCTGTCTTTTCACCTTACTTATAGTTTCCTTTGTTGTGCAGAAGCTTTTAATTAAGCGTAGAGTCACTTTGATCTTTTTAAATGGAGAGAATAGAATGGAAAGTAAGAAAGAGTCAAGGAATACCAAAGAATCAGTGAAGCCATCTAATAATAAAAAATTATCTCTTCCCTATACCTATGAAAAAATTCTATTTAGCTTAATAAGCAACTCTTAAAATTGAGATATAATTAACACATAACATTATATTAGTTCCAGGTATACAATTAATGATTTAATGTTACTTCCCTGGTGGCTCAGATGGTAAAGCATCTGCCTACAACACAGGAGACCTGGGTTCAATCCCTGGGTTGGGAAGATCTCCTGGAGAAGGAAATGGCAACCACTCCAGTATTCTTGCCTGGAAAATTCCACGGACAGAGGAACCTGGCAGGCTACATCCATGGGGTCGCAAAGAGTCAGACACGACTGAGCGACTTACCTTAGCTTATGATTCAAAAGGATCATCACAATAATATCGGTCACCATGCATAGGTACAATATTTTGTGTGTGTGTGAGAACTTTTAAGATCTACTCTCTTGGCAACTACAGTCACCATGCTGTTTTGTATCCCCATGAATTCTTTATTTTACAGCTGGAAGTTCATACTTTTCAAGCCCCTCCACCCCATTTTGCCCACTCTCCACTCCCTGCTTATGGCAACTGCCAGTGTATTCCCTGTTTCTCTGAGATCATTTTTTTGTTTTTGGGGTTTGGGGTTTTTTGTTTGGTTGGTTGGTTGAGTTTCTTTTTGTTCAGATTCAACACATAAGTGAACAAGCAACACTTTCAAGTATGCATCCTCTAGAGGTGGTAAGATCAAAAGTTGTTCCTCCTTTATAAATGAATCCACATGAAGTGAGACACTAAATACTGGATTCAACAGCAGAAAGCCCTGGTTCAGGTGCTTACCTGATGGGTAAACTCTGAAAATCACTTGACATCAAGTCCGATTTTCTATAGTGCTCTCTTCCTTACCAGGGTGTTGTGAAGACCAAATAAACAATAACCATGAAGGAATTTTTCAAACGCTGAAGTGCAGTTCAAGTTTAAACAATTGTTTTCATTTATTCTGTGAAGGAAATAGGAACACACAATTTGGGAGCATAAGGGATTTTCAGGGATGGAAAGCCTGAGTGGAATAATCTATGTGGCTGTCTGTGTACAGTCAGAGGGAAGTAATAGGCCAGGGAGAGGGTTACAAGAGGAATAGAAATTATAAACATTTTGAAGATTACTTTCTCAACCTTGTATTTTACCAATAACAATGATAATAGTAACTGGCCTACAATCAATTGAACATCATTTTCTATATTGCTTTTGGTGTATTATGCCTGTGATAAAGTATCTCAATTTCAAATGTTCAGATTAGTGTGGTCTGCATATCTCTCTTCCTCATGTATACACCGATTGCCAAAGTGACAAGTCCCATGTTAGCCAAGAAACATTGTAAGTTCTGAAAGCACTGGGTTTTTCAGTACAGTCAAGTCTGGCCTCTGATTAGTGATAATGAATCCAACAAGAAAACTGGGGGAAAGGAACTCAAGCCACAAGACCGAATTTACAGTCACTTCTAACACTTTCCCTCTTTTACCATCTTCTCTTCCACATGGAGGGTCAGCTAAATGCTTACTTCTAGCTCCATACCCTTTATTTTGGCCATCCTAATCACAAAACTCTTCAGTCTTGAAATTCAAAGTAACCTTCATCCCTCCCCTTTGGATTCTTCTTTTACTTATGTATCCTACCAAAAATATATCTAAGCAGAGAAAGCAAAATGGGAATTAGAGCTGTGCTGTGTCCTTAGTCGGTCCAATTCTTTGTGAGCGCATGGACTGTAGCCCACCAGGCTCCTCTTTCCATGGGGATTCTCCAGGCAAGAATACTGGAGGAGGTGGCCATGCCCTCCTCCAGGGGATCTTCCAAACCCAGGTCTTTCACATCACAGGTGAATTCTTTACCATCTGAGCCACCAGAGAAGCCCCTTTGGATTCTTCTTTGACTAATTTCTACTACCAAACATACATGTAAGCAGAGAAAGCAAAATGGGAATTAGAGCAAGAGGTTCTAAATTTTCTTTATCTAAAGTAATGAATATATGATGGGGAAAAAATTGGCTAATTAATGGCTTTTGGGTTTATTTCTTTGAATTATATGTTACATAATTATATTAATGTAGATAACACTTTGTAAAGATTTTAAGAGCTCTAAAAAAAAAGTTACCATTTTTATTCATATTTAATAGATGAGAAAAGGAGGCCTCCAGGTTAAATAACTTACCCAAATTTACACTTAGGATGTTGTAATCTGTATTCAAGCAATCTGACTCTAGAATTCCAACACTTGACCTCTCTGCAGAAAACTGATTAAATTTTTAACTCCATTGCCCATTCCTCAGCTGTATGTTTTTTATGGATTACATAAGAAAACAGGAAAGCCCCTAACCTAATACTTAGAACATAATATCCATCCATCACCTCTCAGTCATGTTCAACTCTGCAGTACATGGACTATAGTCTGCCAAGCTCCTCTATCTGTGGGATTTCCCAGGCAAGACTATTGGAGTGGGCTGCCATTTCCTCCTCCAGGGGGTCTTGCTTACCCAAGAACTGAAGCCGTATCTCCTATATCTCCTGCATTGCAGGCAAATTCTTTACCGCTTGAGCCTTCCGTGAGCACACAGTCAGTAATCGCTAAAATAATAGTTCATTTAATCACTTGTTAACACTTCCTACAGATTTAGATGTTAGTCCTGCTTTCTCATTAAATGCCCTTAGTGATGACTGCAAAGCCCATAACTTCAGTCCCCACAGAATTAACTTTTTCTAAGTGGTGACTAGGGGAAGCTGACGTCATTGCTGAAGAGTTCCCATGAAGTCTATATAAGTCAGGTAGAACACCGCCAACACTGCAGCCGCCCTTCCCAGCTGCCTCCTGTCTCTACAGATTTCCCTTCAGTACTTGAAGGTAGAATAACCCACCTAAAACCAGCGAGACAAACTTTCCACCTAGACAGTGTGCTGCGAAAAACAGGTTGCTTCAGTTACACTGGCTCTGAACAATTAGGTCGAGTTTTGTGCAGACATGTCCTGGTAAACTAGTGGGTCTGCAAAAGAGGCTGGCAGTGGCTTTCCAGACCTTCTGCTCATCACTACAGCCTGACAAAGTGCAAACAAGATGTCATTCCTTTACCAAGTATTCAACTGACTGAAAACCAATTCCAGAAAATCTTAGAGCAGAGCTGTATTCTCTACATATTGAAAAGCATGATAATAACATAGGCACAAAGGTGTGATTTTGCAGAAATGCTGAAATACCTCTGGTAAAATACCACCAAATAAATCTACTGTGACTTATTACCAAAAACAGTGAATAAGAACCAAGGAAACTTCAAGGGCTCTGATCGTCCTCATAAAAAAATCAAGGTAAATGGGGCTATTTGACTAGTTGAACTTAAAAATAAATTTCTGTTTCTACTGGACAATAATACTCTCTTTTTTGTGTGTGTTTTGGGCAACTGTTTTATTAAGTCAGATGGAATTGCATGTACATTCAGAGGCACAGTACTTGAATATTTATGTGAAAATTCACAACTGATAACTCATTCTGCAGTAGACTCAGCAGTTCAGGAGGACTGCACACAGTATTGTTCAATTTTTTAAAACCCATGCCTCCTTTTTAAAAATTTTTCTTATAATTATTTTTTAATTTATTTATTTTCACTTGGAGGGTAATTGCTTTACAACACTGTGTTTGTTTCTGCTATACATCAGCATGAATCAACCATAGGTCTACCTATTTCCCCTCTCTCTTGAACCTCCCTCCCACCTCCCAATCCATCCCACCCCTCTAGGTTATCACAAAGTACCAGAAAACAATACTCTAAATATTGAAAATATAAGACTAACAATTCAGTTCTCTCTGGAGGTGCTCAGAGCATCAGAAACAACCCAAGGTGAGTTTTATAGACTTTTTAAATACTTTTTATGCCTCTGCTTTTGTTTTTTCTTGTTTTCCTGAAATGTATGCAATATGCACTAGATTTTTGATGTGTGAATCATACTTTTGATATCAACTAATAACAAATTCCTACTATGATTGAACACATCCATTTCGCAGAACATTTTTTCCTGTGGCTCCACAGAAATAGAATAAATGGCAATGGGAAAAATTTAAAAATGAATATCCATATCCTCTGGTGAGGGCTGCTGCTTCTGCTGCTGCTAAGTTGCTTCAGTCGTGTCCGACTCTGTGCAACCCCATAGACGGCAGCCCACCAGGCTCCCCATCCCTGGGATTCTCTAGGCAAGATCACTGGAGTGGGTTGCCATTTCTGGCGAGGGAACAGTCTTCATTTCAAACCTAGTACTCAGACTGCACATTCTTCTCTGTCTGTGCTGGTAAAATTTTTCTTATTGATTTTAAAATAAACCCCTGGCTCCATTCCTGGCTAGTTCTTCAGCTTTCAGTTTTGCAATCATCCTTTTAGAACATAATAAATTGCAAAGATAACAGATGTAAATCATCAAACATTTAATATAGTTTTCTGGAGGAAAAACTTTAAGTGGACACTCTAAGAAAAAATTCTAAATAGTAAAATCAGTCCATAGCTATTAAGATGTAACTGTAAATATTAATTCAAGCACTAGATACTGTGTGTGAGTTTAACTTAAATGATGATGGAAAGACTTCTCTGCCCTCCAAAATACCGTCTTTGTGACAGATCTGCTTTGCTAGTTCCTTGATGTGACACTGCCATTAGTCTTTCCTCTGATACAGACAACAAAAAAAGGCATTGTCTGCAGAAGAGCATCATAATGAGGCATAGGAAATATTTGAGAAGGAAGGGCAATGGAGTAGAAGAGAAACTATTTCCTCTATTCTCTTTTCATAAGCAATGTGAAGTTGATTCATCTAACTGACAGAAAGCCTGATCTTGAGGACAAAATAAAGAAGCTGTAGTCATCAAGGAAGAAAGCAGGATAGGATGAGATGATCATGCATGCTCAGTGGTGTCCAACTCTTTGCCACCCCATGGACTGTAGCCAGGCTTCTCTGTCCATGGGATTTCCCAGCAGGAATACTGGAGTGGGTTGCCATTTCCTCCTCCAAGGGATCTTTCTGCTCTGGGATTGAATTAGTGTCTCCTGCATTGACTCGCAGATACTTTACCACTGCACCACCTGGGATAGGATAATAGCGCCTGAGGAACCAGGAGGACAGCTTACTTGGGTGGGCCATCCCTGGAAGGCTACACTTCCAGGCGTGGCACATGAGAGGCAAGCCTGAAAAAAGAGGCTTCCCACAGATGCCCATCTAACCTGCCCCATGAACCTAGGATAGTAAAAGAGAGGTTGTCACTGAGACATACTGTACTTTATACCACCATTATGTCAATTACCACAAAAATTCAGATCAGAGAGGTAGGAAAGAAAGCCTGGACCAAAAGGCAGGAGGCCCAAGCTCTAGACCCAGCTATTACTCCAGTTTTTTTGTAAACTTGGCCAGTTGCTTGACCTCTCTGTGTTTTGTTTTCTCTAATTATTAAAAAAGAAAAAAAAAGATTAGATAAACTCTCAGATCCCATTGGAGAAGGCAATGGCACTCCACTCCAATGCATGGAGGCCCAAGCTCTAGACCCAGCTATTACTCCAGTTTTTTTGTAAACTTGGCCAGTTGCTTGACCTCTCTGTGTTTTGTTTTCTCTAATTATTAAAAAAGAAAAAAAAAGATTAGATAAACTCTCAGATCCCATTGGAGAAGGCAATGGCACTCCACTCCAATGCACTTGCCTGGAGGATCCCATGGATGGAGGAGCCTGGTGGGCTGCAGTCCATGGGGTCGCCAGGAGTCAGACACAACTGAGTGACTTCACTTTCACTTTTCACTTTCATGCATTGGAGAAGGAAATGGCAACCCACTCTGGTGTTCTTGCTTGGAGAATCCCAGGGACAGGGGAGCCTGGTGGATTACCATCTATGGGGTCGCACAGAGTCGGACACGATCAAATTAACTTAACAGCAGCAGCAGCAGATCCCACTAAGAACTGAGACCTTGTGACTCTATGTAATATGTGCATTTCTTTTTTCAATATTTGTTTATTAATTTGAGTGCACCACCAGATCTCAGTTGCAGCATGTGGGAGCTAATTCTCTGACAGGGATCAAACCCGGGCCCCCTGCAATGGGAATGTGAAGTCTTAGCCACTGGACCACCAGGAAAGTCCCAATATATATATTTTTTACAAAATTAGTGATGCTTGGGTCAAAAGTAAGCTAATCTTTTTTAAAAAGCAATTACTGTTGATTTACTGTGGTCAGGTAAGTCAGACAAGAGAGCTGGAATTTAAAAGAACTGAGGATAATCTAGCCAAGACAGTGATGCTGTTAGGCCTGGACTTTGACCTCCAGGTTAAGAATGAGCAAGTCTGTCCTCAACTCAGAGGTGGAGGAGAAGCAAGCCTCTCTGTACCCTCTCTAGATTTCCTAAGTTTCCCTGGGTTCTATCTAGCCTCCTCTAAAGTATTGTTCAAAGAACATCTCAGCCACATTGCCAGCAGCTTGGTGAAAATCTTCTGACTTCTGAAATCTAGATCACTAAAAATACAGTCTCAGGGTATTATGGCAGAGCAAACAAGGAAGTAAGGGTTTGGGTTAATGAACATGTGGTCAACAGGACAATAAAGAAAACTGTGTTCAAGGTCAAAATTTGTAAAACTCTGGAAAAATTACTTATTGAGGGTAAGAAGAACCTTCATTTATTTTCCTATAAAAATCTATACCCTAAAACTAAACATGATATTTTATACAATAAGGGAGAAATAAGTTATTTGATTTCTCCCTACCTGATGAGAAGAGCTGACTCATTTGAAAAGACCCTGTTGCTGGGAAAGATTAAAGGCAGGAGGAGAAGGGTATGACAGAGGATGAGATGGTTGGATGGCATCACCAACATGAGAATAGGGTTTGGATGGATTCTGGGAGTTGGTGATGGGCAGGGAGGCCTGGTGTGCTGCGGTTCGTGGGGTTGCAAAGAGTCGGACACAACTGGTGACTGAACTGAACTGAACTGAACTGTCCAAGATTGTTTTACATCTCTTAGTGAGTCCATTTTTTCTATTCTTTTGTTCTTTTCTATTCTTTTGTTCCAAAAGCAACTACTATGTGTCCAGCATAATTTAAGATGCTGAATGGGGATTTTAAAAGGAGATACTTCACTAGAAATTCTAGATGGAGAGAAGTCATAAACACAGAAGAACCTAAGTGGCCAAGTGATTGATGCAGATATTTAGTGGAGTTTTTTCTAATTTTTGACAGGAGTGTCCAACAGTGAGAATGGAAGAGGCTGTTCTACTCAATCAAACAACTGCAGTGACATATTTTCGGCTTAGAGGTTTATCTATTAATCAGAACGTACAGATGGCTGCATTTGCCATGTTCCTTGTTTTTTATGTTCTGACACTGATTGGAAACATCCTCATTGTCATAACTATTATCTATGACCATCATCTCCATACCCCCATGTATTTCTTTCTCAGCAACCTATCCTTTATCGATGTGTGCCACTCCACCGTCACTGTTCCCAAGATGCTGATAGACACCTGGTCAGAGGAGAAGCTCATCTCCTTTGATGCCTGTGTAACTCAGATGTTCTTCCTGCACCTCTTCGCCTGCACAGAGATCTTTTTGCTCACTGTCATGGCTTATGATCGGTATGTGGCTATTTGCAAACCGCTGCAGTACATGACGGTGATGAACTGGAAAGTGTGTGTGCTGTTGGCTGTGGCCCTCTGGACAGGGGGTACCATCCACTCCATAGCGCTGACCTCGCTCACCATCAGGCTGCCCTACTGTGATCCTCATGAGATTGACAACTTCTTCTGTGATGTGCCTCAGGTGATCAAACTGGCCTGCACTGATACCCACATCATTGAGATTCTCATTGTCTCCAACAGTGGGCTGATCTCCGTGGTCTGTTTTGTGGCCTTGTGGTGTCCTACGCGGTCATCCTGGTGAGTCTGAGGCAGCAGATCTCAGAAGGCCGGCGGAAGGCCCTGTCCACCTGCGCGGCCCACCTCACCGTGGTCACACTCTTTCTGGGACACTGCATCTTCATCTATTCCCGACCATCCACCAGCCTCCCAGAGGACAAGGTGGTGTCTGTGTTTTTCACCGCTGTCACACCTCTGCTGAACCCTATCATCTACACCCTTCGGAATGAAGACATGAAAAATGCCTTGAACAACTTAATGGGGAGGGTGAAGGGAAGAGAAAAAAAATGAGAATCTCTAAGCCCTTATGGTGCTTGGTGTTCCAAATTAAAGAAATGCCTAGCAAAGATATGTTACAAGCCACATTTATCAAACTATATGACTTGTGAAACTATCTTCCAGTCCGATATCTGACAATCATAGCAATTACTATGATTTTTAACATCTTCCACAGGCTGGAAATTGTTCTAGGCACTGTGCAATTACTTAATTCTCACAACAACCCTGTGAGGTATGTATAAGCTTGTTTACACATGAAGAAGCCAAAGCTCAGAAAAACCAAACAGCATGCCCAAGGTCACCCAGCCAGGAAATGATGAAAGGAGGATGTTAAGCCAAATGTGTCAACACAAACATGTTGTTTTCCTTACATGATGGCTCCTATCCCTGTTTTTGTGTTAGGATGATAACCAAAGTCTAAACAAATGTTCAGATTTCTGGGCAGCACTTGCCATCATCATTCACTCAGACACTTGCCTAAATAGCTTTGCAAACACTGGTAAAGCAGGCAAAGTAAGTTTGCAAATGACTTCAGTAAAGCAGAAGGAAGACTTTGAACCACTGAAGTTGATATCCTCAAGTGTTCAGGAAAAGCTCTTCCATTAAGACAATAAAATGGGGATATCTTATTATCCATTCATCTGACAAATATTTACTGAGCACCTATTATGTGCTTAGTCTGACACTTGCAGGCTATTTCCTCCATTTGGAGACCCCTGGCCTTCCTGCCTGTTACCCTCTCATTTATAATCATAAATAAAATACATAGTCCTCCTTTTATGCTGTTTAGAGTTCAGTGAGAATAGAAGACAAGAATATGTTGGAAGAGAATTTGGGGAGAATAGATACATGCATACTCATTGCTGAGTCCCTTAGTGTTCACCTGAAACTATCACAACATTGTGCGTCAATCAGCTAAAAAAAAAAAAAAATATATATATATATATATATATAAACAAATTTTAATTACAGCTCATGACAAATGCCATGAAAGACAATGATGTTAGAGAGTTATAGAAGAGACTGTCTCTAGATTGCTTAGTTAAGAAGGGCCTCTCTGAGGAAATGCCATTTGAGCTAATATCTGAAAGATGAAAAAAGAGCCAACTATGAGAAGAGAAAAGTGATGAACTTTCTAGGCAGAGGTAATGGCAGATGTAAAGATAGATGTTTAGAAAGAACTTGGCCTGTTCGAAGAAATAAAAGACCAGTGTGGTTATAACTTTGACTGTGAGGCAGAGAATGGTGAGAGATGATATTGAAGAAGCAGAAAGAATACTTTCATGTTCTCTCAGGAAGTCTGGAATATTTTTCAGTATAGTAGGAAGGTATCAGTATGGTGTAAGCACAGACCAGACATGACACAATCTGTGTTTAAATGAACTTGTTCATGTTATTATGTAGAGAATTCATTCAGCTCAGCATTTGTTACTAAACAATAGTCACTCAATGTCACACTAATGCTGGGAGAAAATGCCAAGTTGAATAAAACACGGTTCTATACTTCAGCACCTTCAGTCTATTTGTGGTGACACACGTTGTAATGTCATGAAACATTGTACTGAGTGTAATGTGCTGAGTGGACTGGATAACAGGGGATATGAAGAGGATATTTCAGGCAAGAGTGTCTCCTACCTGTGTACAAAAAGCATGGCATAATGGGACCCAACAGTTCACTCTGACTCCAGTGAAGAGGGCATGCTTAAATGCAGGGGGCTTTCAAAGGCAATCAGTAAAGGTGTGGTCAATAAATGTGTGGGTCACAAGACCCATGTCATATTTTTATGGTGCTTTTGACAGGGCTGTGTTGAGAAAGAAATTTAAGCCATTTAAGCCATTTCAGTTGTAAAAAAGTATGGTTATCATGGTATTAAGGTATTCTACAAGTTTTCTGGGCAACACAATTTAACTTACAACAGACAGTACTAATCACAGAGTAATCTCATTCCCAAAATAACTCTGTGCATAGTATAAAAACTAATTCATTGGGACTGGTTCATGGAATAACTAAACTGAATTTAAAAATTATGGAATTTGTATGAAATAATTGCTTTTATTATAGGTGATGGCAGACAATCAGGAGGTACAGCCCATCAAATAACCCAAATAGAATCAGCTTGTGTAGGATTCACACAGGCAAACACCCACCAAGTGATAGTAAGACAATGCTTCATGGCAGTACTCAAGTGGTAGCTGGTAAAACTACAATGGAACTATCTTTTTTTTTTTTTGGTAGTTGCAAGCAAAATTTCTAATACTACCAGTCTTCAATCTCATTAATCCTCATAACTCTCTAGAGAAATAATGTAAAACATTTATTCTCCATAAATGGAGAGTGGAAATGGCAACCCACTCCAGTACTCTTGCCTGGAGAATCCCATGGACGGAGGAGCCCGGTAGGCCACAGTCCACGGAGTTGCAAAGAGTCGGACCCGACTGAGCAACTTCACTTCACTTTTCACAGGAAAAGATTTTTAGACTCAGATAAAATAAAATGTGCTTAGTTACCCATTGAATAAATACGAGAGTAAAAAGTAGAATGAAAATACCTTGACTCTTGGTTCTGTGGCTAACTTACTTTAAAGAGGAGACAGGAATCACTATCACACAGAAGTCTGTTCATAACTTTGTAATAGATGATTAAATTCCTCAGATTACAATCATCTTCTCTGCAACAGAGTAACTAATTGCCATAGTTAAAGTGAAAGTGAAGTCGCTCAATCGAGTCCAACTCTTTGCGACCCCAAGCCCTGTAGCCTATCAGGTTCCTCCATCCATGGGATTTTCCAGGCAAGAGTGCTGGAGTGGGTTGCCATTTCCTTCTTCAGGGGATCTTCCCGACCCAGGAATTGAACCCGGTTCTCCAGCATTGCAGGCAGACGCTTTACCGTCTGAGCCACCAGGGAAGCCACAAATGAGGATTAGGAATTTATTCCTGCACAAAAGATACTAATGAGTGTGGAAATCTGTTCATGTAAAAGTTCAAAATGTAGAGGCATCAGTTCAGTTCACTTCAGTCGCTCAGTCGTTCGGACTCTTTGCAACCCCATGGACTGCAGCTCACCAGGTTACTCTGTCCATGAGATTTTCCAGGCAATGATACTGGAATGGGTTGCCATTTCCTTCTCCATTTTTACATTAAAAGCTACCATAAATTACATTTTCATAAAATAGAAAAGGAACAATTTCAGACCAATAACCACCACAATGTAGATTCAAACATTCTTCACAGAATAGCAAAATGTGAAAACAACAATCAGTAATGTTTTTTAAAAAATAATTCATTATGGCCATAAAAAGTTTATTCCAACAGAGCAAAAAAGTCAGGCATAAAAGCGTACATACTGTATGATTCGATTTACATGAAACTCTAGGAAAAACAAGCTTAGTTTACAGCAAGAAAAAATCAGGTGCTTGGGCGCTTGGGTTGGGATGAGATTATTGGCTGGGAAGGTTCTGAAGAAATTTTGGGGGGTGATAGAAATATTCGATATCCTGACTAGGGAGATAGTTACATGAGTGAAACTTTGTCACATTTTATCAAACTGTACAATTAAGATGAGTGCATTTTATGTAATTAACTTCTACCTTAACAAAGTTTATTTTTAAGTAAATTCCAATACATCTCCACCTTTATTTTGTAAAAATAAAGTACTACCAAAGTACAGAATGTGTGTAGAGATAAATAAGAGAATCACTTTCAAAGTGACAAAGTTTAATTCAATATAAATATGTTACTGTTGTTGTTTTAACTGCTAAGTCATGTCCAGTTCTTTGAGACCCATGGACTATAGCCTGCCAAGCTCCTCTGCCTATGGAATTCCCAGGCAAGAATACTGGAGTGGGTTGCCATTCCCTTCTCAAGGGAATCTTAGCAACCCATGGATTGAACTCACATCTCCCTGCATTGGCAAACGGATTCTTTATCTCTGAGCCACTAGGGAAGCCAATAAATGTCTTATAAAGCTTAAATAAACACCTTGAAAATACATTTGAAAGCAGGATCACTGTAATGTATAAAACACAGGTGTAATGTACAGCTTCCCAGAGGTAAAACCTACAGAACTGTACAAATCAAAAAAGTAGATTCTCTCAGAACTCTACTTGTTCCTGAAATTAAGACTATGCCCCAAAGTCTGTGTGTTCTTTCACTGGTGAAACTAAAAGTTTTCTTTAAACTTGCCAGATCCTTTTCCCTTACATGTTACAACATGTATCTTTTCCTTTATTTAAGTAATAGTTGTTAAGTCCCCCTCTTTAGTACAGAAGTCTGGTCTGAAATGACTCTTCAGCTCATTTCACCTAACAACTTTGATTTCTTACCCTTAGTCACTCATTAAAGATATGACCAAAATAATATCTGTAATTCCAAGTCCATCATGTACATGACTTCATGGGAAAAACCTGTCTCTGCCTGAGATGCTTCATGGCATTTTTTACTTCCTCATTCCTCAAGGTGTAAATGAGGGGATTCAGCACAGGGGTGACCAGCGTGTAGAAGACAGATACCACCTTGTCACCAGAGAAGCTGGTGTCTGGATGAGTGTAGAGGAAGATACATGGCCCAAAGAAGAGGGCAACCACCAGGAAGTGGGCTGAGCAGGTGGACAGGGCTTTCCTGCGCCCTTCAGCTGACTGGTTTCTAAGAGAAACCAAGATGACCGTGTAGGAGGTGACCAAAGCCAGGAAACAGAAGAGGGAGATGGTTCCACTATTGGACACAATCAGCATTCCTGTGAGATACGTATCTGTGCAGGCCAGCTTGATGACAGGAGGAACATCGCAGAAGTAGCTATCAATTATGTTGGGGCCACAGTAAGGTAGGCGAATGGTCAAGAAGGTCGCACCAGTGAGTGAACCGTACCCCCCAACCAGAGAGCAAAGACAAGTTGTACGCAGACCCTCATGTCCATCACCTTGGGGTAGTGTAATGGCGCACAGATGGCTACATAACGATCATAGGCCATAACAGTCAGCAGGAAGATCTCAGCACAGGCAAACAGATGGAGGAAGAAGAGCTGTGCAATGCAATGGTCAAAGGAAATGGTCTTCCTCTCCAAAAGCAGACCCTCCAGCATCTTGGGCACAGTGACCGATGAGTGGCAGATGTCAATAAAGGACAGATTGCTCAGGAAGAAATACATGGGAGTATGGAGACGTGGAGCAAAGACTATGGTAACCATGATCAGAATGTTCCCCCAAAGTGTTAGCACATACATGACTGAGAATGCCATGAAAAATAATATCTGCAGTACCCCGTTATCAGTGAGTCCCAAGAAGACAAATTGAGTCACTCTTGTTTGGTTCAGAGCATCCATCCAGTGAGCTTCCAAAGGACCTTGTGGAGGAAAACAAAAAAACATGAACAGTAATTCAGCCTTAATGTTATAGGAGCGGGACTAACAGAAGTGACTCTGAATCTCTATCTGGGTTGCTTATTTATTATCATAGTATGTAGAATATAAGATCAATTTAATTTCAATTATTATAATATATCCTTGGTGGCTCAGTCGGTAAAGAATCTGCCTGCAATGCAGGAGACTGCTTGCAATGTAGAAGACTCAGGTTTGACCCCTGGGTCAGGAAGATCCCCTGGAGAAGGAGGACAACCCACACTAGTATTCTTGCCTGGAAAATCCCATTGACATAGAAGCCTGACGAGCTGCAGTCCTGGGGTTGCAAGAGTCAGACGGGACTTAGCAACTAAACTACGTATTATACCCAGTATATATCAGGAGCCATTCCATGCACTTCATACACACCATTCTGCTTAGCCATAACTGTACCATTGCATGGGCTTCCGCACTGGCTCAGCAATAAAGAATCTGCCTGCAATGCAGGAACCACAAGAGACCACAGAGTAGGGACCCAGGTTTGATCCTTGGGTGGGGAAGATCCCCTGGAGCAGGGCATGGCAACCACCTCAGTATTCTTGCTTGGAGAATCCCATGGACAGTGGAGCCTGGCAGGCTACAGTCCATAGGGTCACAGACAGTCAGACAGGATTGAAGCAACTTAGCATGCATGAGCGCACCATTGCATAAGCGTTATTGTTCCTGTATTGCAGGTAAGCGAGCTCTACAAGAATAAATAAATTGCCTAAAACCCTTAGCCACGAGTTGGGTGATTTTTTCATTTCAGTCTAACCCACAGGCAACACCAATTTAGAATTCTAAAATACAACTCCAAGTTAAAATCATTTACTATTCCACTCTTTCCATCAAAAATACCTTCAAAGCCTGCAACTGTCTGCTACATGTATTTTTCAGGTACAGAATCTTCTCTACAACCAAGCATGCTACCTTGATCTTGTTACTTTCCAAAATCCCTGTTTGTTATTTATGTTGTTGTCTCCGCTCAGAAAACATAACCATTTGAGCAACTGTATTCTCTTCATTGCTGACTCTTAAAATACTATTCATCTTTTAAGATTACCTCAAAGAGCAGGACCTTTAGGGAAACACAACTGATACAATCAAATCTTATCACTTCCCTTCATACTTCTTTTATCTGAAAGAAAGTATAAAATAAGATACCTGGTTTTGCTCCCCATTAAATCAAGATTTTCTTGAAGAGCAATGATCACATTTAACTTATCCCTTGCAGTACATAACATGGCTTCTGGCACACAGGAGGTATTGAACTGAACTGAACTGAACTGAAGGTATGCAAAAAATACTTTTATTTGAACTGAAGCTAACTTGTCAGGTAACCTGCAAAAGAATCCAATCATTCACAGTGGAGTTAAAAAGTGACTTTAAAACTTAATTTTTTATTCTGTAATATGATTTGGGACTTTGCCATGACTCAATGGCTAAAGAATCTGCCTACAATACAGAAGATACAAGAGACACAGTTTCAATCCCTGGATCAGGGTGATACACTTTTTAAATCACTTAGCAAAATGAAGTACTGGGCATAATCTGAATGTTTATCTAAAGAGGAATAGGGAACTAAATTTTAGTACAGCCACAGTGTGGAATATTATATAGCCATTAATAAGAATGAGTAGGATCTATGTTTATTGATTTAAACAGTGGTTCTCAATGTAGCTGCACTTTAAAACCACATAATTGGGGTTTCTAATTTTTGCTGCTCAGGCCTCACCTCAGAAAATTAATTCAGAATCTCTGGAGGTTGGACCTATCAGTACTTTTAAAGTTCTCTGGTGATTACAACATACAGCCAAGATGGTGAACTATTAAATTCAAAAAATGTTAACAATACATTGTTAAGTGAAAAGAGCCTATTATAAATATATTTTTGCTGCATAACACAGGGAGCTCAACCCAATGCTCTGTAACAACCAAGAGAGGTGGGGTGGGGGTAAGGGTAGGAGGAAGGTTCAAGAGGAAGGGGCTGTATGTATACCTATGCTTGAGTCATGTTGCTGTACAGCAGAAACTAACACAATATTGAAAAGAAATTATCCTCCAATTAAAAATAAGTTTAAATAAATAAACATATTGTGGATGAGGAGGAAAGGAGTCAGGGAGGGAAGGAAGGAATAAACAAACAAAGGAAGGAATCAAAAAATATTTATATATATATGTGAACATGAACATACTGAAACATACATATTCATGAATTCTGTTTTTTTGTTTTTTTTTATGAATTCTGTTTTTATGTATTTATTCCTAAAAGAAAAGATGATATGTGTTGAAGACTACATACTTATTTTAATACTAGTTGCCTGTGGAAATACTAGTGCATTTTAGATTTTAATTTTAAATTTAAAATACTAGCCGCATTTAAAATTTTTATATTATACTCTGCAATTGTTCAAATTTCTCCATAAGCATAGGTTACTTTGTTTTAAAACAAAGTATTAAAACCATGCATGGTGGGAACATACAGAAAGGAAATGTAAATGATGACTTCGTGGGATTATGAGTACATTTTTCCTTCTCCAAGTCAAGTCCAATTTGTTTGTATTTCTTATGAAGCAATATTCCATGATAGGGAGGCCTGTACTCATAAATTCCTGGTCAGCGATGCATTCACAGAAAAGAACCAAGAGTTATTTTGCTTTCAACTAAGAAGGAGAAGGTAGAAGGCTCTTCATAAGAGCACATGTGGTGAATTCATATAACTAGAAGGTTTGGCCTTCACGTCCCTAAGCTTCAGTTTTCTGAACTGAGGCATAGGAACTAGACATATTTTCTATGTGATTAGTTGTAGCAGATGTCTAGGTTTTCTGTCAAAAATATCGAGAGAAGCCAGGGTATGGGAAGAATTTCTGATTTTGAAGGATATCATAAAAAACTGAAGCCCATGTGCATGTTTAAGAAAAAATCTAAACAACTGACAAAAGATTAATTTCCAAAATATGCAAGCAGCACATATAGCCCAGTACTAAAAAAAAAAAAAAATCAAAAAGTGGTAAAAACACCTAAACAGACATTTCTCCAAAGAAGATATGCAGGGGGCTAACAAACACATGAAAAGATGTTCAACATCGCTCATTATTGGAGAAATGCAAATCAAAACTACAATGAGATACCACCTCACACCAGTCAGAACGGCTATCATCAAAAAGTCTAAAAATAATAAATGTTGGAGAGAATGTGGAGAAAAGGATATGCTCTTGTCTAAAGAATCTGCCTACAATACAGAAGATACAAGAGACACAGTTTCAATCCCTGGATCAGGGTGATACACTTTATTAAATCACTTAGCAAAATGAAGTACTGGGCATAATCTGAATGTTTATCTAAAGAGGAATAGGGAACTAAATTTTAGTACAGCCACAGTGTGGAATATTATATAGCCATTAATAAGAATGAGTAGGATCTATGTTTATTGATTTAAACAGTGGTTCTCAATGTAGCTGCACTTTAAAACCACATAATTGGGGTTTCTAATTTTTGCTGCTCAGGCCTCACCTCAGAAAATTAATTCAGAATCTCTGGAGGTTGGACCTATCAGTACTTTTAAAGTTCTCTGGTGATTACAACATACAGCCAAGATGGTGAACTATTAAATTCAAAAAATGTTAACAATACATTGTTAAGTGAAAAGAGCCTATTATAAATATATTTTTGCTGCATAACACAGGGAGCTCAACCCAATGCTCTGTAACAACCAAGAGAGGTGGGGTGGGGGTAAGGGTAGGAGGAAGGTTCAAGAGGAAGGGGCTGTATGTATACCTATGCTTGAGTCATGTTGCTGTACAGCAGAAACTAACACAATATTGAAAAGAAATTATCCTCCAATTAAAAATAAGTTTAAATAAATAAACATATTGTGGATGAGGAGGAAAGGAGTCAGGGAGGGAAGGAAGGAATAAACAAACAAAGGAAGGAATCAAAAAATATTTATATATATATGTGAACATGAACATACTGAAACATACATATTCATGAATTCTGTTTTTTTGTTTTTTTTTATGAATTCTGTTTTTATGTATTTATTCCTAAAAGAAAAGATGATATGTGTTGAAGACTACATACTTATTTTAATACTAGTTGCCTGTGGAAATACTAGTGCATTTTAGATTTTAATTTTAAATTTAAAATACTAGCCGCATTTAAAATTTTTATATTATACTCTGCAATTGTTCAAATTTCTCCATAAGCATAGGTTACTTTGTTTTAAAACAAAGTATTAAAACCATGCATGGTGGGAACATACAGAAAGGAAATGTAAATGATGACTTCGTGGGATTATGAGTACATTTTTCCTTCTCCAAGTCAAGTCCAATTTGTTTGTATTTCTTATGAAGCAATATTCCATGATAGGGAGGCCTGTACTCATAAATTCCTGGTCAGCGATGCATTCACAGAAAAGAACCAAGAGTTATTTTGCTTTCAACTAAGAAGGAGAAGGTAGAAGGCTCTTCATAAGAGCACATGTGGTGAATTCATATAACTAGAAGGTTTGGCCTTCACGTCCCTAAGCTTCAGTTTTCTGAACTGAGGCATAGGAACTAGACATATTTTCTATGTGATTAGTTGTAGCAGATGTCTAGGTTTTCTGTCAAAAATATCGAGAGAAGCCAGGGTATGGGAAGAATTTCTGATTTTGAAGGATATCATAAAAAACTGAAGCCCATGTGCATGTTTAAGAAAAAATCTAAACAACTGACAAAAGATTAATTTCCAAAATATGCAAGCAGCACATATAGCCCAGTACTAAAAAAAAAAAAAAATCAAAAAGTGGTAAAAACACCTAAACAGACATTTCTCCAAAGAAGATATGCAGGGGGCTAACAAACACATGAAAAGATGTTCAACATCGCTCATTATTGGAGAAATGCAAATCAAAACTACAATGAGATACCACCTCACACCAGTCAGAACGGCTATCATCAAAAAGTCTAAAATAATAAATGTTGGAGAGAATGTGGAGAAAAGGATATGCTCTTGCACTGTTGGTGGGAATGTAAATTGGGACAGCCACTGTGAAGACAGTATGCAGATTCCTTAAAAAACTAGGAATAAAACCACCATACAACCCAGCAATCTCATCCCTAGGCATATACCCTGAGGAAACCAAAATTGAAATAGATACATGTATTCCATTATTCCTTGCAGCACTATTTACAGTAGCTAGAACCTAGATGTCCATCAACAGATGCATGGATAAAGAAGTTGTGGTAAATATACACAATGGAATATTACTCAGCCATAAAAAGGAACACATTTGAATCAGTTCTGATGAGGTGGATGAACTAGAACCGATTATACAGAGTCAAGTGAGTCAGAAAGAGAAAGATAAATACCGCATTCTGATGCATGTATACGGAATCTAGAAAAATGGCGCTGAATAACTTACTCTCAGGGTAGCAATGGGAAACAGACATGGAAAATAGACTTATGGACATGGAGAGAGGGGAGGAGAGGGTGAGATGTAAGGAAAGAGTAATATGGAAACTTATATTACCATATTTAAAATACATAGCCGACGGGAATTTGCTGTATGGCTCAGGAGACTCAAACAGAGGCTCTGAATCAACCTGGTGGGGCAGGGAGGAAGGGAGATGCGAAGGAGGTTCAAAAGGGAGGGATATATATATACCTTTAAGGCAGATGTTCAAGCTGGTTTTAGAAAAGGCAGAGGAACCAGAGATCAAATTGCCAACATCCGTTGGGTCATCGAAAAAGTAAGAGAGTTCCAAAAAAACATCTATTTCTGCTTTATTGACTATGCCAAAGCCGTTGACTGTGTGGATCACAAGAAAATGTGGAAAATTCTGAAAGAGATGGAAATACCAGACCATCTGGCCTGCCTCTTGGGAAATCTGTGTGCAAGTCAGGAAGCAATAGCTCAAACTGGACATGGAACAACAGACTGGTTCCAAATAGGAAAAGGAGTACGTCAAGACTGTATATTGTCACCCTGTTTATTTAACTTATATGCAGAGTATATCATGAGAAATGCTGGGCTGGAAGAAGCACAAGCTGGAATCAAGATTGCCAGGAGAAATATCAATAACTTCAGATATGCAGATGACATATGGCAGAAAGTGAAGAGGAACTAAAAAGCCTCTTGATGAAAGTGAAAGAGGAGAGTGAAAAAGTTGGCTTAAAGCTCAACATTCAGAAAACTAAGATCATGGCATCTGGTCCCGTCACTTCATGGGAAATAGATGGGGAAACAGTGTAAACAGTGTCAGACTTTACTTTTGGGGGGCTCCAAAATCACTGCAGATGGTGATTGCAGCCATGAAATTAAAAGATGCTTACTCCTTGGAGGGAAACTTATGACCAACTTAGATAGCATATTGAAAAACAAAGATATTCCTTTGCCAACAAAGGTCCGTCTAGTCAAGGCTATGTGAGAGTTGGACTGTGAAGAAAACTGAGCGCCAAAGAATTGATGCTTTTGAACTGTGGTGTTGGAGAAGATTCTTGAGAATCCCTTGGACTGCAAGGAGATCCAACCAGTCCACTCTAAAGGATATCAGCCCTGGGTGTTCTTTGGAAGGAATGATGCTAAAGCTGAAACTCCAGTACTTTGGCCACCTCATATGAAGAGCTGGCTCATTGGAAAAGACCCTGATGCTTGGAGGGATTGGGGGCAGGAGGAGACAGGGGACGACAGAGGATGAGATGGCTGGATGTGACTCAATAGACGAAAGTTTGAGTGAACTCTGGGAATTGGTGATGGACAGGGAGGCCTGGCGTGCTGCCATTCATGGGGTCACAAACAGTTGGACAGGACTGAGCAACTGAGCTGACTGATGGCTGACTCATGTTGAGGTTTGACAGAAAACGACAAAATTCTGTAAAGAAATTACCCTTTTAATTAAAAAATAAATTAAAAAAAAAGAAAAATCTAATGAAAAGCACTAAACTTTGGGATTGGCTGAAATTTTCAAAGCCAAGGTAGTTTCCTTTATGTCCTTAGGCTGTTTCCAGGGGCTGCAGATGGTAGTTATTGCTTCTTTAACTCCAGAGAAATTTATTTACCATTAGTAAATAGAGTTTTTGCTCTGGTTTTAAAAAGAGGTGGGCTGAGACTTTGACAAAAGGTCACTTTAGGAAAATTACATAGCCTCTGTGAGCTTCAGTTCAGTTCAGTTCAGTCGCTCAGTCGTGTCTGACTCTTTGTGACCCCATGAATCGCAGTGCACCAGGCCTCCCTGTCCATCACCAACTCCCGGAACCCACCCAAACCCATGTCTATTGAGTCGGTGATGTCATCCAACCATCTCATCCTCTGTCATCCCCTATCTCCTCCTGCCCTTAATCTTTCCCAGCATCAGGATCTTTTCAAATGAGTCAGCTCTTCACATCAGGTGGCCAAAGTATTGGAGTTTCACCGTCAACATCAGTCCTTGCAAAGAACACCCAGGACCGATCTCGTTTAGGACGGACTGGTTGGATCTCCTTGCAGTCCAAGGGACTCTCAAGATTCTTCTCCAACACCACAGTTCAAAAGCATCAATTCTTCAGCACTCAGCTTTATTTATAGTCCAACTCTCACATCCATACATGACTACTGGAAAAATCATAGCCTTGACTAGATGGACATTTGTTGACAAAGTAATGTCTCTGCTTATTAATATGCTATCTAGGTTGGTCATAACTTTCCTTCCAAGGAGTAAGTGTCTTTTTATTTCATAGCTGCAATTACCATCTACACCATCTGCAGATTTTGGAGACCAAGAAAATAAAGTCAGCCACTGTTTCCACTGTTTCCCTATTTGCCATGAAGTGATGGGACCAGATGCCATGATCTTAGTTTTCTGAATGTTGAGCTTTAAGCCAATTTTTTCACTCTCTTCTTTCACTTTCATCAAGGGGCTCTTTAGTTCTTCTTCACTTTCTGCAATAAGGGTGGTGTCATCTGCATATTTGAGGTCATTGATGTTTCTCCTGGCAATCTTGACTCCAGCTTGTGCTTCTTCCAGCCTAGTTTCCTCATATGTACAAATCAATCCAGGAAGAAATGGTAACCCTCTCCAATATTCTTGCCTGGCGAATGCCACAGATAGAGGAGCCTGGTGGGCTATAGTTCATATAATCGGACACGAGTGAAGCAACTTAGCACAAAGGCATGAACACCCACAAACCTACTTCACAAACTGTTATTCAAGTGGCTAACATATAGCTCAGCACTTGTAATGCATAAAAGTCTGTTCTTTTTATTATAACTAAGAGATATCTGCAAAAAACCATCCCAAAAATCCCTAAAAGAGAAAATACAGATCATGTATTTAGTAGGCTAAAACAAGAATCACAAAAAGTAGGTGAAAGAAAGTGAGAGGGACTTCCCTGGTGGACCAGTGGGCTAAGACTACAGGCCCCCAAATGCAAGCAGCCTGTGTTCAATCCCTAGTTGGGGAACTAGATCCCACATACTGAAACTAAGAGTTCATATGCTGCAACTAAAGAGCCTGCATGCAGGATCTTTTCTTGCATGCAGGATCATTTATTTGCATTCAGTGAAATAAATAAATATGAAAGAGAGAAAGAGAAAGAAAAAGAGAGAGGGCTCACTGGTTAATCAAATGATATTTAGTGAATGCCCCAACAGTATTGTGCCCAAGGAATATTCTTTCCCCAGACTTCCCAGGGCTCTATCTTTCTCATTTTTAAGTTCTTATCTCAAATATGACCCTCTCATAGAAGCCTTGCAGACAACTATAACCAAAAGAACAACCCTTCACTTACACAATATCTTAGTCCATCTTTTTTGTAGCACTTATAAAGACTTGAAATTATCTAAACTATTTGCATTCATATCTACTGTCTGCTTTTCCAAATATAAACCCTTCGAGGACAAAGACTAGTATGACTACATCCCCAAAGCTTGTGTTCAGCAGTGAATGAGATCCCAACTCCCAGCCATAATAAGTTCAGCAGTGACTAAGACTTCCATGCTTTAAACTACAGAAGCCCCTGAAGAAATGCTAAGCAGTTTCTGCCCTAAAGAGTCCATAAAAACAAAAACATATATGATAAAAATAACAAGTATACAGTGCCAGTTGAAAGTAGATTTTAACAGTCTCCTGGTTTTTAAAGATTTCATTCTTCTGAAAAGATGCAGAGCACCTCCTTCAACTGTCCCATTACATCTTTCTCTGCATCTTTCAACCTTGGCACTCTTTGTCCACCATCATGCTGATCTGTTTTATACTTATATTATATTTTATATCTGTTCTATGTTTTTTCTTCTGCCTGAAAATAAAGTCTGGAGGGCTGAAGAAGTATAATCAAAAAGTTGGAGTAGTGAGGCACATTGAAATGACCAATATACCTGCAGGGAAGAAATGTACACAAGAAGCACTGTTATTCTTAGTTTTTGGTGACACACGATTAGTGCTATCTTGCTGCAAACACATTAAATTTCACTCCTTCCTTGAGTCATTCAAATGGGTACTGCTGCTGCTAAGTCACTTCAGTCGTGTCCGACTCTGTGCGACCCCATAGATGGCAGCCCACCAGGCTCCCCTGTCCCTGGGATTCTCTAGGCAAGAATACTGGAGTGGGTTGCCATTTCCTTCTCCAATGCATGAAAGTGAAAAGTGAAAATGAAGTCGCTCAGTCGTGTCCGACTCTTCGCGACCTCATGGACTACAGCCCACCAGGCTCCTCCGTCCATGGGATTTTCCAGGCAAGAATACTGGAGTAGGGTGCCATTGCCTTCTCCACATTCAGATGGATCGACCCACAAATAATTTTGCAGATGGGGCAGAACAACCATATTAGCTCAACTAATACTTCTGCATGAATATAAACTCTCCAATGTTTTAAATTATTACTTTTAGAAATTGTTTATTAGAAATAAATTTACTAGCTCAAAAATTGTGACTCAAAATACAGTGTTGTCAAACTGCTTTCCAAAATGTTGGCAGGGTTGAGTTACTTTACTCATGGTCAGTCAGTTAGCAATTGGTTGAAATAAGATTTGAATTTCCTGTTCAAAAGATTTTCCTATTTCCAAAAGCTTACACTCTCAACCTCTGTGCCATGCTGCTTAAAAGCAAAAAAATAAAATGTCCTTTAAGGAGGAAGAAAGTGCAATTATGCACCTCCTGAAGGAAGGGAAATATCTCGTTCATTTTTCTACCCACGTAGTAAAGTATGTGGCACAAAGGAAAAACTCGCCAAATAGTCCATGAACTAATTGAAAAAAATATTTGTAAAGTAACACTGAAATGAAGTTTCAAAATTTGGGAGAAAGTTGATCTGTGCATTAAAATATTTGCCTAGATTTTCAAGGAAAACCATAAAAATCTTATCTACAAAGAGGCAACTGAACAAAAAGGACTAGAGTCCCCACTGGATATCACTGTTGTTATACTGATGTATATTGGTATTCTTCATAAAATGCTACAAGAAAATAAAAATCTGTCCCTTCCTATTCTTTCCCTGCCATCTGCCTTTCTCCCAAGAACTCCACAATTCCCACACCAGCTCTGCAATGGAGACAGTAAGAATTTTCCCATATTTGAAATCACTCCTCTCAGGAGTATAGTGAATTGTCAGGGATCAAACACTGTAAGCAGCAGCCTCCTTTAACTCGTGAATCCCCAGCTTCAGTCCAGTCATCTTTACTGTTTGCTCAGAGATACTCCAAACCCCATCTTTACCTGCCTCTTCTCTCTTTGTTCCACTTGATTTCTAGTTCAGCAGTACAGGCTCAAGCCTTGGCAAAGACACAGTTAACTCTCTTTGCCAAGGAGAAACTAAGCTCCATCACAGTAGACTGTTATCATTTTAGCTTCAAAAGGAAATTTGTAAAACCCTGAGTTGCCACAATCTTTTAACTTTTGGGGGTGTGTTAGGGTATACGGGTTTCCCAGGTATCATTAGTGATAAACAATCCACCTACCAATGCAGGAGACATAAGAGATATGGGTTGGGAAGATCCGCTGAAGAAGGGAATGGCAATCCACTCCAGTATTTTTGCCTGAAAAATTCCATGTACAGAGGAGCCTGGCAGGCTACATCCATAGGGTCCCAGTCGGACAGGACTGAAGTGACTTAGCACTCATGCGTGCACAGCTGATGGACAATGTTGTGGTAGTTTCAGGTGAACAGCAAAGGGACTCAGCCATACATATACATGTATCCATTCTCCCCCAAACTTCCCCCCTCCCCATCAACCAGGCTGGCACATAATGTTGAGTAGATAGAGTTCCATATGCCATACAACGGGTCTTTGTTGGTTATTCATTTTGAATATAGCAGTGTGTACAAGACCTTCCCAAACTCCCTGGCCCTTCCCCCAGCAACCAAAAGTTTGTTTCCTAAGTCTGTGAGTCTTTCTGCTTTGTGAGCTCACTTGTGTCATTTCTTTTTGAATTCCACATATAAGGGATGTTATATATCTCCTCTCATCTTGCTTGGAGCCATCTTGTATGAGAGAAGTGCCTGTGTCAGTTGAAAGCCAGGGGCTTAAACCCTAAAGAAGAGAGAAGGAGAAGCTCCTGGGGACACCCTAAACTTTGACAGCTTTATTTCTCTAATAAAGTGGGGTGCAGCTAAGTTCAGAGATGGTTTGTGGCTTGCCCAGCTTTTGCATGGCAGAATTGGGACTCTGTCCCAGTTCCCCTGCCCTTTGATTTTTCCACTACTCAGCAATTGCCTCCAGAGAGCTGAGCTAGGTAAACTCCTAAATCTTTCAGTATTAATGTATTTTATTTAGTTTCCTTTTTAAAGGTTTTATTCTTCACAGCATTCTGCATTGTTTTTTTAATGCCATAGACTCATTTTTTTTAGGTATTTTTGATGTGAACCATTTTTTAAAGTCTTTATTAAATCTGTTATAATATTGTTTCTGTTTAAACATTATGATTTGGACATTAATAACTGATTTTCTATTTAAATAGTTTCACCTTTTTAATATTGGTCTCTGAATTTGTTAATCCCCTTCCTTCTCTATAAATTTGCATTTCTCCTTTTCAGTACCCTTGCCTTCTTCTAGCCAAGAAAGGTAGAACTAAGCTATTTGCCATTCCATTTCAATCATTAACTATTATGAACACCATTAAAGCTATATTTGAATAAGTCCCAGAATCTGTTACTCAAAGGCCATTCATTCATTCAGCTAACATTTATTATACAAAGTATTTATCTTTAGTTAATATAAATAAATTGTGTATTTTATGAAATATGACCTGATAATAACTTTAGGCTTAAAATTTTGTGTCAAGAATATGTGAAATTGTTTTGATTTTGGTAATCACGTCACAACATATATGTGCAGCAAATCACCACATTGTCACCTTAAATATATATACTTTTATCTGTCAATTATACTTCAGTAAAGCTAGGGGAGAAAACAGAAAAGTTCTTAAGGAGTTGTGTCAAATTAAATCCAGTTAATCTTACTTAGGTTCTACTATTGCCCTGATCAAGTGAAGACCTGCCCTTCCATGGTGGCTCAGGATCCCACATTCCACAGAGCAAGTAAGTCAATGGTGGTGGTTTAGTCGCTTAGTCATGTCCGATTCTGCAATCCCATGGACTGTAGCCCAGCATGCTCCTCTGTCTGTGGGATTCTCCAGGCAAGAATACAGGAGTGGGTTGCCCTCTCTTTCTCCAGGGAGATCTTCTCCACCCAGAGACCGAACCTGGGTCTCCTGCATTGCAGGCAGATTCTTTACCGACTGAGTTAGGTGGGATGCCCGCCACGCCCATAGGCGGCAACTACTGAGCCTGTGCTCTAGAGCCCAAGAGCTGCACTGCTGACCCCATGTGCTGCAACCACTGAAGCCCGTACGCCTTAGAGCCCATGTTCTGCAACAAAAGAGAACACCTCAGTGAGAAACCCGTGCACCGCAACTGAAGACTAGCTACCACTCATCACAACTAGAGAAAAGCCCACTGAGCAATGAAGATACAGGACAGCCAAAATAAATGAGTAAATTAAAAAATTTAAAGGGTGGATTAAAAAAAAAGTGAAGACCTATTTCATGCATTAATGTCTCTAAAAATTTCAGTTCTTTTTACTCCTTTAGTCCACTTATCTCTCACTTGGGCAAGTCACTTGACTTTATATTCATTATCTGGAAAGTAGGTAACAATTTTACCCCTTTAATTATTGTGACAGTTAATTTTATATGTCAATTTGGCAAGGCCAGCATACCCAGTTCTGCTGTCAAGTATCATCTAGATGTTGTTACAACAATGTTTCCAGAATGTGATTAACATGTAAATCAGTAGGCTTTGAGTAAAGCAGATTACCCTTAATAATGTGGGTAGGTCTAATACGATCAGTGGAAATTCGTAAAAGATTAAGAATCCCAAAAGAAGGAATTTAGCCTCCAGACTGTCTTTAGACTCAAGACTGAAAGACTGACTCCTAACAGAATATCCAGCCTGTAGCCTGTGCTGCAGACTTCAGATCTGTCAGGCCCCAGAAACTCACCAGCCAATTCCTTAAGATAAGTCTCTCTCTCCTTCTCTCCCTCTCTTTTGCGACCCCATGGACTGTAACCTATCAGGCTCCTCTGTCCATGGGATTTTCCAGGCAATAGCACTGGAGTGGACTGCCATTTCCTTCTCCAGTGGGTTTTCCTGACCCAGGGATCAAACGCAGGTCTCCCGCGTTGTAGACAGATGCTTTACCGTCTGAGCCACCAGGGAAGTACCTCTCTCTCTCCCTATATATAAAACTTATTTAAGATAGATAGATGATAAACAGATATATATAAACTGAGATCCTATTAATTATGTTTCTTTGGAGAACCCTAACTAATACAATTCAGTTCAGTTCAGTTCATTCACTCAGTCGTGTCCGACTCTTTGCCACCCCATGAATTGCAGCTCCCTGTCCATCACCAACACCTGGAGTTCACTCAGACTCACGTCCATTGAGTCCATGATGCCAGCCAGCCATCTCATCCTCTGTCACCCCCTTCTCCTCCTGCCCCCAATCCCTCCCAGCATCAGAGTCTTGTCCAATGAGTCAACTCTTTGCATGAGGTGGCCAAAGTACTGGAGTTTCAGCTTTAGCATCATTCTTTCCAAAGAAATACCAGGGCTGATCTCCTTCAGAATGGACTGGTTGGATCTCCTTGCAATCCAAGGGACTCTCAGGAGTCTTCTCCAACACCACAGTTCAAAAGCATCAATTCTTCAGCACTCAGCCTTCTTCACAGTCCAACTCTCACATCCATACGTGACTACTGGAAAAATCATAGCCTTGACTAGATGGACCTTAGTCGGCAAAGTAATGTCTCTGCTTTTGAATATGCTATCTAGGTTGGTTATAACTTTTCTTCCAAGGAGTAAGCGTCTTTTAGTTTCATAGCTCCAGTCACCATCTGCAGTAATTTTGGAGCCCCAAAAAATAAAATCTGACACTGTTTCCACTGTTTCCTCATCTATTTCCCATGAAGTGATAGGACCAGATGCCATGATCTTCGTTTTCTGAATGTATAGCTTTAAGCCAACTTTTTCACTCTCCTCTTTCACTTTCATCAAGAGGCTTTTTAGTTCCTCTTCACTTTCTGCCATAAGGGTGGTGTCATCTGCATATCCTTGCAATGATTTTAAAGGTGGCAATGTGGCTTAGGTTTAGGAAAGTTTAG